>JARQTJ010000410.1:208911-252749 GCA_030142635.1 Trachelus troglodyta | reverse complement strand
CGGACGCGGTCCCTTACGTCTAACCCTCTGAGCTTGCTCGGGGGGAAGGGACGGAGGTTGTAGCGTTAAATATCGTCTCTCGGGATGTCCTGGCGGTGCTCGCAAGGGCGCCGTCGGGTGCTACGCCCGTGGTCTTTCATTGCGGTGGATCTTGACTAGGGGTAGACCTTTCGCGTTTAACTTATCCCTTTTGCGTTTAACTTACCTTACATTTTTCGCGTTTAACTTACCTTACCCCTTTTAGCGTTTTTCTTGTCGCTCGACCCGACTTCCTTTCCTTCCTGAGGTTTTCCCCCCTAGTCCTGTGCGCGAAAGCCGCAGGACTCGGGGGTTTTCCTGAATACAAAAAAAGCACACTCGGAGAGGTCTTGGCGCCCTTGTGGAGGTCTTAGCGCCCCCACGGAAATGGGCGAGGAGGGTCTCATTTCGCTCCCTTATACTTCCTTTTTTCTCGATTTTTCCCAACAAATCATTGAAATTTTAGTTCCGTATATCAACGACAGGGGGCCCTTCAAAATGCTGATTTTTTCCAACAAATCTTTCAACTTTTAGTTCCGTATATCAACGATAGGGGGCGATTCAAAATACCGAGTTTCACAACAAATCCTTCAAAGTTTAGTTTCGTATAACAACGATAGGGGACGCTTCAAAATGCCAATTTTCCCAGCAAATCTTTACAAGTTTAGTTCCATATATCAACGAAAGGGGGCGTTTCAAAATGCCGATTTTCCCAGGAAATATTTAAAATTGTACAGATAGCGCCACTTATTATGCCCAGGAGGTGCTGCCCCCTTACCGGCGAAAATACGAACTAATACGAAATCTTTAAAAAGAATTGACCCACTGAAGTTTCGAAGATACGATTTTCAACTGACATCCGGAATCATCTTACTTTAGAAGGTAGTATTGATGAAGAAAAGAGAAGTCAGGATCTGGATAATATGGCAGAGATGGAATGGAAATAATGGCAGAGAAAATGGAGCATAGCTAAAAAGCGTGTCAAAGCATAAGGGAGAAGGAGGAGGAGAAGGATCAAGTAAATCAAGATCCAATAATATTTAGTAAAAAATGAGGTGCTACACGGTTGTCAAATTGGCACTGCACTTTCTTAAAAATGTCTTATTAATGTTTCAACAATAGGCTTTTTCAATAGTTCTTGAGAAGTTCTATAGTTCCCGGTCTTGTTCTGAGGGTTCCTTTGGGAGTCAGCGGTGATTAGCGGAGAACCCCTGTCCGCCAAGCTACGCGTTCGTGTTCACGTTTAGCTCTGCTACGACGAGATTCGCATTGTCGACGGAGCCGATGATCACAAAATCCTAGTTCCAGACTCGTCGCTACAATTTAGCGCCATGATTTTGGTATCGCCTTAAACCGTAGCGTTGTGCATCTCCCCACTCATCTCTGGTTCGCAAGTTGAAGTTACAGGGAGGTGCTGTTCCCAGTAATCAAGTTTAAATTCAGTTGTAATTCATTTACTACTAGTTTATATTACAGTAGCACAATGACATCGAATTAGTTTCATAATAAAAGAATCACTAATTCGATCACCTATAACGAACTTACTTTTTTATATTGAAACTACTTCATTTAATTTATATACCTTGACACGATACTTCATAAAGCAAATATTTGTATGAACACGCAATATAGGACGTACATGGGACAAAAATAAAGTATGTACATCTATTAATTAAAATGAAGGCACGCATAAAAGAATTTTTTCGTACATTGTAAGTCTGTAAAATCTAGTGAAAGTTTAAATTAGACGATACAAAAATATTCTATCTCTATATTTTTCGAGTTCATTAATTTACAAAGTGATATGTAATATTTACGAGAAAAATACTTTCATGCTCAGCGGACGAGACGGAAGGGCAACCCCCAAAACTATAGTCTCTACGTGCAGATCTCCTAACGAGGCGACTAGACTCATATAAGTATTCGAATTTATTTGTTCGATCCGATCAAAATATCACGAACGAATGGACAAACACGAGAGAGAGTGAGAGAGAGAGGGGGTTCAAGCAGAAAGAAAGAACTTAAAAAGAAAAAAGGAAGTACAGATGTAAAGAAATAAAGACGGTAATAAAGAGGTAAAGAAACAAATAAGAAAGTAAAGAAATGAAATAACGAAATTAAGAAAGAAGAGAAGAAATTGATAAAACGGAAGCATTCAATAGTGCAGTATAGGAGACCGGATGTCAGAGCCGGTCGATACCTCTAACCTAACCTAACGTCTACAGCATAAACGCTTCGGTAAAATAAATAATGAAATCTAATACTAACCACCAGGAATCAGGAAAGGTTTTTCAAAATACAAAATACATATATTCTGGCCTTAAGACCGTTTATTCCATCCGTAATACGTGTTACAGTCATAAACGTGGAAATCAGTAATTTATAAATATTCTATCTCAGTTGTAACGATTCAATTTCCAGAAGCCCTCGGGTTCCTGGAAAATTAGAACGATTACATTTTCAAAAAAAAAGAGACCTTTAACAATTTATCACAGTGACAAGGGGCCCTTACCGAATTTCTCCACTACAAGCACGTCATCGTAATCGTAAAACAGTAAACCAGTACTGCAACGGCACATATCCGATTACGCAATTAACACATGGGGCTTATATCTCTTTTCTTTTCAATGCAGCTCCAAAATTCTCTTCCATCGAATTTGTCGACACATGAATATCCATCCAAATTCCTGTTCCCATATCCAGCATGGAGGAGTATCCCGATATTCGCTACAGGATCAAGAATAACAAAGGAGTCTGATAGGTTAAGAACGATCACCAAGGATAAAAATATAGGAGTGAGGAACAAGGATGGGGTGGAAGTGGAAGTAGAGATAAGAGCCTCATGATAAAATAAAAAAGATAAGAAAAGCCGTTTGTGGTCCGTAAAGAAAAAGAAGAGAAAAATAATAAAGTAAATGAAACACAAAAATGTCCAGAGCAGATAAAAATATTCAAGCCAAAGAAAAGAGAAAAAGGAAAATCTATAAGACAGCTCAAGAATTACCTTTC
Organism: Trachelus troglodyta; assembly: GCA_030142635.1. Taxonomy (NCBI): domain Eukaryota; kingdom Metazoa; phylum Arthropoda; class Insecta; order Hymenoptera; family Cephidae; genus Trachelus; species Trachelus troglodyta. Next base: position 249,722 of record JARQTJ010000410.1, on the reverse strand, counting down.
GACGCTTCCGTCAATTTCGTAGTGAAAATAAATTCTTGCCGCCATAGGATAAAATACATAAGGGGATGTATATGCAGAGAATAGGCGTAGTGTAATGTAATCAATAATATTATGCTGTAGCAATTAACGTGTATACAATTAATAGATAATTAGCATTAAGAACTAATTGTTAGTTTAAATCGTAAAACCTCTCGACGCATCGCTCCGCGAAAGTGTCGGCGTGCCCAAATAATAACAAAGAAAACTGAAACCGCCTCCGTTCACTGATTCCCATTGGCTCGATTTGTCGTATCCCACGTTAACACGTTGTTAAATTCGATTTTTATAATTAACAATAATATTAATAATCACGCACCTCGTAAGCCATTCACGCTTTGTACTCTCAGTCACAATAGTAACGAGCAAAACCCGTTGGTAAAGTACGTAAAATATTAACGTACAAAAGTGACGCAACGACAAAGAATAACCTTTAAAGTCATCGTTAAACACTCGCGTGCTCTTTAAACACTATTATTTCTGTCTGTACACTCGGTTTAACTCCTCGTTATCTCTTTTCTTCAACTTTTCGGTCTTTCAACTCCACGTAAAGCTTCTTTAACCTCGTAGATAACCACCAACGAGCACAACACGTGGCACACGGACACTGACGCCAGCGACAGCTTCGCACAAGCCGTTGGGCGATGCGTTGAGTCTAGAAAACCTTAAACTTTTATGTGTCCTTATTTCTCCACTTGGTTTTTCACGTAATTTCTTTCCGTTAATTCATTCGTCGAGTCAAGAAAGGCTTATGCACGCATACCCACATACACACACACACTCTCTCTCTCTCTCTCTCTCTCTCTCTCTTTTTCTCTCTGCGGTAAATATCGTAACGACATACCTAACGAAAACTTACAGTATACAACGCAGCCGCGCATGCGCAAATCGTTGACGCGGGAAATGAAAACGATACTCGTATAACAGCGAATTAAAACGAATGCGTTATAATATATATTTATATATGGGTATGTATATATATATAAAAAAAATAAATAACCAATATATTACATCGTATCAAGTATATCGTTTGTTACTTTGTCTTCCTCTTCCAACCTCCATCTCCTTACTCCTTCCTTTGCCCACTTTCAACAGATTTTATTTCACTTTGTCGACTTTTATTGTTTTCATGATTTGCCTTGTCTAATCGATTAATCGATCGCTAATTAATTTTTTCTTATAGTTCGTTCTTACTCTTACGCGTGCTACTTCTTGCGTCTTTTTACCTTGTCTTTCTTTTTCGAACAATTTTCTCGCGCCCCATTCCTTTACATTGGTATCTCAGAATAATCTGTTCTTTTTTGTTGCTTTATTCTTTATATTTCGCTTTTGTCTCTATTAATGCCTATGCTTTTGGGTTTTATCTGTTTATTTGTTTTCGCGCCACGCACTAGCCACTCGGACCGTCGTTATGCTCACGACATCTCCCATAAACGCATTCGATAATTGTAAAGTGGTGTATATGCTAGTATCGATAATCGTTAACGTTAATCGTTATTGTTGCTATTAGTAATTAATATGTAATCGTTATTCACATTATCGTTAACGTTTTACCATTAACGTCCTACCGCGATGATTTTTCGAGAAACAATAACGACGTGACGATTTCATTATATTAGACTGTCGCGTGACACCTCTTTTTCGCGGGAAATACTAAAATTGGCTCTTCGATCCTGTTTCGAGTGACAACAAAAAATTGTTCTCTCGTCTCATTAAATAAAAAATGTTCCGGGGCGTCTTGTTAACGCGAAAATAAATTGCACGCTTTCGCACTGATCGATCGCGGAGTCGTGTAGAATGTGAATTGGCGGGAAAAAAATACGTTGACTGTCAACTGTATTTTTTAAAAAAAACATAAAGCTCGATTATACAAAAAAAACTTGAATTTAAGTAAAAATACTTTTAAAAAATCCTACCGAATTCACAGACACTTTTATTCACTCTTTAATATTAATAACGTACGAGATTGCTCGATTTCGATTGCAGTTCATAAAAATGGGCGCGGTTGACGAATTTTCCGAAATAATATACGAGAGTCGGTGGTGAGCTTGTTGGTTTAGGGGACAATATTTACAAAAATGAATTTTTCTTTTATACCCTATTAGATTTCGTATACGTTGCATCTTTTCCTATCCGTGTATCCCTAGAATTATAATATATATATGTATATATTATATGTATATACCAGTCATTTAAAAGTTTATCAATTCGGTTCTCGTTAGGTGAAAACAATCGTCGGCCATTTTGATTTTTCTCTCTCTCTTTAAATACTTTATTTAACTTCATTTGCATTATCCTTTAAGCCCTATTTGAAAAACTGCCAAGCGATTACATTGCTTCTGTCAAGAATTATTATTATTATTTATAGCCTTTCTATGGTAACTTTTAATACGTAACTGTACGAGATTAATTTTATGCTTTATTTTTGGAAAAAGTATGCTATACTGTCTGAATGCTAGTGTACGATAATTTTTACTATATTACGTGTAATGTACTGAGATAAAATAGCCGGCGATCGGTTAGCCTATCGTTCGAACGGCTCAAAGATCGAGCATTAATAATTCACGAAACGACGATTTTCATGAAAATTAACATTTGAGAGCTTTTCGAATTGTTGATATATCTCAAATGTTTATAACGTTTTTTTTTTTAAATTTTCCTTTTTCCGTCGTTCTTTTTCCTTTTACTCTTAGCGGAACCAATACGACGGATAATTGTAAAAGATGCACAATCCATATACGATGATTAATGTTTCTTTTATAAATCTACAGATTTTCAACTTGTGAACGGTTCATGTTAAAAATACATATCATCGTAGTATTATTAATAATAATATCGTTATTCGTCATTAAACCCTATTTTCTCTATTTTTTCATTTTAAATCGGTCTTTAATTTATTTATTCGATTAATTAATTACGGTATATCGTATCATCGTCATATACGTGTTGGTGCAGTTTTTCGTGGCTGTGATGATGTGTATCGGATGTGCCTTGTATCGGTTGTCTCGTCACCCCCAACCTCCCTGTATCCTTTTTCCATTTTTTTGGGTTTTATTCAATTTTCCGCGTCATTCGTACGAGAGCAACGAAATGCTTTATTGCATTTAGAATTTTTTTTTGAGGTTTTCATAATTTTTTAATTTTTTTTCCATGTTGCTTTCCTCCATTTTTTGTTAACTCTGTCGCGATAACGCAATTTTCGATCTTAAAATTTGCAAGTGTCGAATATTTTTGAATAACAGCGGTGTACCTCCTTTGCGTATGAATTCGTTCATTTTTCGCAAAATATTTTCGGTCTTTAAAACCACTTTAATTAAGTCCATCCAGTCGTGTAATGTGCAGAGATCGCATGTTTTCGGAATGGGAAGGCAAGCATTTTTTTAAATAGATTTATTCGGATGACTTTATTAACGAGCGCCCAGTCATTTTACCTCTTTTTTTGTTGTTCCGTACAATATTTTTTTCGAGAGCGTCCAACATATTTCCCACATGTAATCGTCGATCCAAAATTAATTAACATTAAAAGACCCGTGCGAGTGGATTGTCCGAATTGAAACGAATTTTATTTTTTTCTCCAAAAAATTGTAAAAAAAGCTTTTTGTGAGATACCATAAATACAAAAATTGAATACGATAATCCTGAATTCCGATACGTTATTGAATAATAGAATTTGGAGTATGTTATTATGATTCGTTTAAATTCGAAAAATCCTTACGGACATAGTACATTAAGTAATGATAAGTTCCTCGTGACATCGATCTACAATTATTATTACAGTACTTGACGGTGTGATTTTGGTTCGATTGGCAAAAGTTAATGGGGAGTAATGAATTGGTACTCGTGGCATTTTCAAATTGGATAAATACGTTCTGTAACAATATCAATGAATTGCATAATGCCAGATGCATCGTGGTAGTTGAATTTTTGCGAACACACTCTCATACGCTTCGTTCAAATTACCTTAAAAAATTTTATCGTGTATTGTAAACCTAGCGTGACCTCAATTTCCATATTTTTTTCACGGTGAGAATTTTATTCCCATTAAACAATTTGATTAACGTATCGCGTGACGGAGAATAAACGTACCAGAGATTAGGATCCAAAAATCGTCATCCTTTGGTAGGATAAAAAAATGTTAAAAAAATGGTACATTTTAAAATGCCAAATTCAAAAATTTATTTTATTCCCGTGTATGAAAAGAATTTTTTAATTGCGACAAATTCAAATTTCAAACTCGACTTTGTCTACTGTATTCTAATGTCACTTATAAAAAGTTGCTAGATATTTTCGAAAATTTTTGGACACTAACCATGGTCATTCCTAACGTCCTGTCGACGGATACGTCGTCATTGACTTTCCAGCTAAAAATATATTTCAAATTCAAAATACGAGGGAACACACCGTACACCCACTTAGCGCAATATACGAATTAAGAAATCCATTTTTTTGGATAATTAAAAAAAAACGTGATAGGAAATCGTTGGGAGTGTTCCGTAAAGACTAAATCAAAGGAATTTAAGAGATTATGGGAAAAAGGTGAATTGGGGGTGAGGGAGGGTTGGAGAGGGATGGTGGCGGCTGTAACTTTAGATCATGCAGTTTCAGTCACCGTTATTATTTTTTTTTTCATCTTATAATATCACAATAAGTCTCAAAATACCAGCGGCCGCGTATCCGCGACCCCCGTTCTGAATTCAGATCTCTCCGAGAACGAGCATTTTTTGTTTTATAAATATTTTTATTTATTTATCATCCGCGTGTTTCTTGTTTCCTCGTCTCTGCTCATCCGTTTCTTCGTTTTTTATATTAATTCGTACTCCACGCCACTGAAAGTCCAGCGTCTTGTTTTGCGTTTAATACTTAATTTTTTTTGTCACTTATATCCGCTTTACGTCATTTTTTTTCTCAATATAAGGCTCCCACGGCAGTCTCACGAAGTAGCATCAGTTCTTGTGTCAACGATAAGTGAAACGCGGCAGTCGTGTCTCGTTAAAAAAAAATATATCACGACACCCAAAGAAAAACCCGAGCGAAACCGACGTGAGCCGATAGTAGCTGAGTGACGATTTAAAAAATTTGTATCGTCTCGTCGCACTCCTGAGGGTCGATTAAACAATTTTTAAATCGTGGAATTTTTTTACGAGCAATACTGACACGTCCATGTACTCTAAGCGTTAAAGGCTGAAATCCTAATAGCGATATACCAACACAGTGCCGAGAAAAGAAAAAATGGATTCCCGCACAAAAAGCACGCAGAATAAATTTGTCGCGAGGATAAATGGAAAAATCTGTATATAGACTTGAGTCACGCTATAATGAAGGAATGAAATACGTGTATGCGTAAAGGATGATTTTCTTAAGAGAAGGACAAAGATCGAATGTGTGCGCGAGCATGTGAAAAGAGGCGCGATTTTCAAATGAAAAAATTGAAAGAAAAAATTTCGTCAAAAGTCTACAGGGAAAGTGAAGAAAATGTGAATTAAAAAAATTGTTTACAAAAGAGACGCATTCAATTGGACGCTGTACAAATGAAAAAGAGAAATTTACTAGCAACACAATAACTTTTTGGAGACTATACAAAAAAATCAGTAAATAAAAATTTGAAGGGATCTACGAGCGCGAGGGGCGCATATACGAGCAATGTATTAAAAAAAGAAAAGGGTATGGAAAAAATATCAAAATCGAATTTGTCTTTCTGGGGGACAATGAAAACAATTGTTGTCTGGGGGTCGCGGGATGTACGGAGCAGCGAGACAGGCAGCGCTGCGCGCGGACAATAGTCCAAATCAGTCGAATCGCGTTTCGTTTTATTTCATCATTAAAAATATAAATCCAAATTTAGAATTTAGTATATAAAAGGCCTTGCTCTCGCGTTCCTCAACGTCTCTCCGTCGTGTTTTTAATTTTCGTCAATGCCCTCTTACATCTTTTTTATCCATCGTTTAAACTTTGCTCGCTCATTTTCGTTATTTATTTTTCTCGAAAATTCAGCTTTTCACGTCTTCAGCATATCAACCCCGCTAGCGCCAACAGCTCAAGCGTACTTATTATGCTGGCCGCTTGTTCGCCGTCAAATACAATCGTACAATAAGGACGAAAGCGTCCGCGTCGCGAGAACGGAATTACGGAAGGCCGTAAAAACGTTAGCCAACGTGAAAAATTCGTCGTAATTTATTAATTCTTTTTTTTTCATCGAATTTTCACGCGATAGAAAATCCCGCTCGTCTTTAAAAACCCTGATGATCGCCCGTCTATCGTTCATCCAAAATTACAGCAGAGATTGTTTGCGTCACTATTATTATCATCATCGATCAGTAACATTGTCGTAAACATTATTCTTGTAATTAACGTTAATTAATCATTAATCAATCACTCTTTCATTTTATTCATTATTATTCTTTTCCACTTTCAAATTTCCCGCTATAAGTCCATCATTCGCGTATGTAAGTCTCTAAGGATATTCTATACCTATATGTATATCTATATACGTACAAAAACATGCAGATACGTATATACACATAAATATAGCGCATCACTTATTTATGCATCGAGATAAGAAATAAAAATTAATAAACGCTTACGCACTCGCTCTGTTCCGCCATCGTCTTTAATCAATCGTTAATTACGTAATAATGCGAGTAAGTCTAAGAATTTCCAGTTCCTTTTCTTTTTTCTTAATTCTCTCCCAATTCCTCCCCAACCGTCCAACACGATGGTCCAAGAAGTCCCCCGTGCGCTCGTAATCGCGCTCAAATTTTTTTTCAAACTACTTACCACCAAATTTTCATCCTAATTACACGTTCTCACCAATTTCCCAAAATCCCGTTTTAAACACTTCAATTGCTATTACATTATACTTTGTATATAGTCCGTCGCACAATTTTCTTACAACTATCATCCGCGCCCACCAATCCTTATCTATTATATCCTACAACCACAGCAGGTACTGCATTAATAATATTATGTATGTTTACGTATCATGCGCGCGCGCGCAACTAGCAAGAAAAATCCTGGTTCGTCACAGTTTTTTCATGATTTTTTTGTTTGTTTTTTTTTCCTTTTTTTACCCCCTTAATCGCGTGTCAACGGGAGTCCCTCGGCGAGCGCTGAGATCCACATCACGGCTGGCGGTCTGACGCCAGCGAATTAGAACACATTATTGGTTATATTTTTTTACGGTATTTTTTTTCTTCGTTTTTTCCATCCCCTCCAATTCCCTCCACACACTACCTTTCGAAACCGTTCACCCGTTACACGGTCGACGATAGACAGAGGCAACATCGACCGCGCGATACTCTGCGCATTCCCCCAAATTGCAGCCCACGATATTTTGGGCAGTGTTCATGTGTGTACAAGTGTATATGTGTGTGTAAGCTGTCAACGCGCAACTGAAAGCAACGTCATTGTCAATAAATATGCTTGCCAACGTACGGACAATCGAAAATACTTGATAACATTGCATCTGCGCATCGAGTCGGGCGCTTAGACTACCATTGTCGCTATTACATTAGTTTCACTTCGTACCGCATAGACGGCGCTGGCGTTTAGTATAAATCATATGGTGTCATTCGCGGCTTCTCGTTCTTATACGACTATACAGGATTATTCAGTAGAAACGCACCATCTGAAGTTAGCGCGCCCATTTGAGTCTTACGGTAGAGCCATGCTCAGGTGGTGCGTTTGGGTTGAATAACCTAGTCTATAATTTCCTTTACGTTACAACGCTCTTCGCTTTTAACAATGTTTCACGTACGTCGACTAATATTATTATCACACGTTTCCACGTGGTTCCTTTTCTTTTGACTCTCGAAATTAATTCGAATCGAATGCGCCGGTCCGTTGGTCCAATCGTAGACACGTCGTATTCAAAACTTCTCTCCTGTTCACGATTATCATTGTCGTCGTCGTCGATGATCTCGTTCAATGTGGCGAACGCTCGGGGGACCATCGCGAGGACCGCGACCGTATTAATATCTACGAATATCATAATCTTAAAGCTAAATCAACTGCGACATGATTAGCGCCTGCTCGCCTGCCGCGAATATGTACACACCTCATTAATCAAAATGGTGATTTTATATGCGGTGTATCGAGGGACAGGCGTGAGATCGCTTACATGTATACACAAGAGCGTACGTGTACGAGTGTCATGGTGATTCGACATTTTTTTTAAAAAAAGGTAAAAAACGTGTGGATTATAATAATAATACAGTCACGAAGTAAGACGAGAAAGCAGGAAACAGATATTTTCCAACTTGTAACAATATTTGTTAGTGTCAAAATTGTCATTCATAACCCCCCCCCCCCCCGGCCAACCCACTCCTTTAACTCGTAATCACGCTTGGTCTCACTGGTATCGTAATTTTACGATCTACAATCAACTATCATGGTGACGAGATATTAGTCAGATACGATAGCGAATAAATATCGCAACGAAAGGTAAATATGAAAATTTTTTACTGCTTACGCCACATTGAAATTCGACTAATTCTGTCGATAAATAAAAATTACAATGACAATCTCCTTTCTATCCTTACTACAAAAATATAGCTGATTTTAACATTTTTCATATACACACACATGAACAGTATCTCCCTTCCGTTCCCTTGAATTTTACGCAAAAGAGAGAAGCTTTGCTTTTATTACAATTTTTTTTCATCCAAACCTTTATTGCAATTTTCTACACGTTAATCGCCATGACACTTATACTCGAAAGCCCGTATTCACAACTCGCTCTTAAGGTCACTAACAGAGCCGCTTGTAGTTAAAAGTCACTAAGAAAAAATTTAAAAGCGCGCTATTAGCACTAAAAACGAGTTCTGAATACGGGCTGAAGCACCTTACACAGATCCTGCACGGGAACGGCCATTTTCGCACGCGAAAACGTGGGCTACGTGGCTGACAGTGCGAATCATGCGTCAATTAATACGAGTATTGATGGTTCGATGCTGTACAAGTCTTTTCTCAGTTTCTTCAGCGGAAATCAAATTTACGATAATGAGGATCGGGAACTTGAGAGAACGAATAACGCGAAGGAGCGAAAATGCGCTACGAGATGGAACTAGAGGATGCGGATCAGCAGTTACGGGAGGGGTGGGTGGGACTGGACTAGTCCCTAGGGAATGGAAGAGTCAGATAACACGTATACCGTATAAGATGATTTTAACGAATAAAATGAGATGAACGAGCTGACAAATTCTTTTCTTAATAAAAATTGCAAAAACGAGCAATCCAGCGCGTATAAAAAATACGAGGATATTATATATACATACAAAAACGCACAGCACGTAACGTAGCCCACATCAAATTTTTTTTACTCCTAACCCGAATACGGCCGTCCTATATCACTTTAGATATACCTCTATATCATACGTCGACTCTGTTTATTTATCATATATATATATATGTATAATACATATATATATATATTATATATATTGTATAATACATATATATATATTATATATATATTGTATAATACATATATATATATATATTACAATTTAACTGCAACTTGCAATGATAACGCGTATAGTTGAAACGTGTGTCTCAAGAGAGGTGTGTAACGTGTTAATTTCTATGTTGTCCCCGAATTTTGTCTTTTAATTGTAACGAATCAGTTTATTTCAAACATTCGCGCACGTTTCTCTTTGTTCTCTCGAGTCCGTAATACACGTGTCCTCTGGGTATAAAAAGGTAGACGGAAAAAAAAGAAAAAGAGAGAAAAGTCATTTCTGTGCAAGATACACAAAAGGGAGAGTGAGAAGAGATCGAGAAGGAGCGTGAAAGAGAGAGAGAGAGAGAGAGAGAGAGAGAGAGAGAGAGAGAGATAACGAGTATACGTGTAACGCGTGTGTTTGGTATAACGTAACATTGCTCGCGCGAGAGTCCTGTCACGTTTTTCTTTCCCCCTAGTGGTAAATCAATTTTATTTTTTTTATTTATACATTAATTAATAAGAATAATCTTCGTTCTCGTTCAGTTTTGCTACCGTTAGCGTATCAGCTGGCGCACCATTGGTTTCGTATGTAATCGATAAGCACGGTGTACATATGTGTGTGTTTGTGTGTGTGTATGTTTTTTTTCATCCTTTCTCCCCTATCTATCTATCTATCTATCATATATGCGTCTCTATACGTACCTATAAGCGTACAATGGTCCATAGGTACGTATAGATGAATCCTTCACCATTATTTTCGTTTTGTACGTACGTGCAAACATTACTTCCATGTGTATTGTAAAGACGTGGCTTTTCATTTTTTCCCCCCAAATATTTGTTTCTCTCCCTATTGTTTCCCGTAACTCTTCTTTTTGTCCCCTAGAATCCGAAATCTCGCACTCGCGCGAACGACTCCCTTACGTATTACGTAGGTACGGTACTTCGTCGTGTGATAACGGTATTATCGCTATAGTCGCGTGACTAATTTTATTTTGTATTTTTTTGCGCATGCGCACAATAACCAACTTAACCGAGCCCCCTGTCGGTACAAATTTTTATTGATCCTGGTGGATTTGTATTTTATTGCGATTTCATATTCGGAGAAGGAATCGATTACAGTTGATTGGTAATGATAAGGGTCGGGGGGGAAGGATTTCTTATTTTTTAGTAAATCTGACGTGGACAACGTTGAGAGTGACGAGGTTCGATTGGGGCCCGATTAACTGGCGATCACGCTGTACGTGGATTCGCTGAAAATGGGCGTAACAGGTAGGAAGTAATATTTACGTATTAAAAGCGTGTTTGTAAAGTGCGTTAACCAAAACGTTAATCCGTTAATTTACTCAGTTAGAGTCTACCTACGTGTGGTGTCGGGGCCCGGTCAGTCCTGGGATAAAAAAAGTCGACGGGCCCTTTTCAAGGGCCCTACGGCAACAGATGGCCGCGCGAACGAGACGCGGCACGCGCGCGTTTTCCGGGACCATAATTAATCGGGTCCCAAGAGTCCTGTGTGTGGCGCGTTAACGGGCCCCGCTGGGAATCGGTCCCCGAGCGCGACTATATACCTATACACTCTTGATTTCATCCCCGGACTGTCCCGGCATTGTTTGTAACGATATTAGTCAATATATACTTTATGTATGTCTCATAACAACCAATAGCTCATCTATATATATATAATATATATATATCTTATATTTATATATACTTCTATATATCTTTCATATATACTTTATGTTGCTTTATGTATACTTTATATAACAATATTATGTTTATTTAAGGCCCAATACGTTCATTACGAAGGAAATAATCTGCAACAGAAAGTAAAACGAGACACGGTTAGATCGTCCTGACTAACCCACACAAAAGATAATAAAAAAAAAACAAGACAAAAGGAAAAATATATGTTACTAAATAAATTTGTTCATTCCTACGACCCGAATACCCAAATCACTACTTAATTCTGATAAGTCCCAGACCTATTGGCCTCCAAGCCTCGACAACAGAATTTCACAAGTCCCAACTCTCCCTGCTCACCTTGACAGAGCAAGGCCCCGTGTCACTCGCGTTCCGTGTCCTCAGCCAGCGTCGGGTTGCCCTGCGCCGCGTCGGCCGTTCAGCTATCGACGCTGAAGAGTTCTTTATGGAGGGCCGGAAACTCGAGGTGGGGCTGCGACCTCTTGAACTTCGCCAGGGCGTCCATGTGCAGCAATGAGATCTCTCTTAATTGTGGGATCTTTGCGAGCATCGCGTCGCACACTGTTACGTCACCCTTAATCGGGGACACGTGGTTCCGATCGAGTTCCGACCTTAATGCCCTGATCACCGCCTGGGACAGCCTCGTGATTTCAGCAAGACCCTTGAGTCCTGGTCGATCTAAAATAAAAAAAAAAATTAATAGTCATTTTCATCCATCGTTTAATTAATCTTCGTTATCATGCATTTCATTCTCGCTCATGATGATATCAAATTTATACTAACCAGGACTGAGTAGCACTGTTGCACTGTAGAGCGCAAGCTCCGTCTCGGTAAGCTTCAGCTCGGCGACACTTCGCGCAAGCTCAAAGACGCACGAGACGAGCTTCATCTCCGCCGTGTCTGTCGTGTAGAACGCATCCTGGGGCAGCATCGTGTCGCCGTACAGGACGCAGTTTTGTTGGAGATCGAGGTACCTGCTCATTCGGAGTACCGCTAATTCGAAGGAACCTGAACAATTGATTAAGGTTAATTGAGCCACGTGGTTCAACCAGGCACGCCATAGTACAGAGAGCCAACGATAACGATGCGCCTCGATGCGTATTCCAGACTCAATTTCTACCTACCGGCTTTCAGAAGGACGATCTGATCGTCCTGCGAGAGCTTCATGAACCCCGGTACCATTTTCGCGAACTCTATGATCTGCTGAATGACAGTGGTCAGCTTCTGAGCGCACTCGAGCCACAGTTGCTCGTGCGCCATGTTTTTGTAATATATCAGCCTAGACAGGTCATGGGGCTTGCGGAACGACTCCTGAATTTGATCGGTCGAAAGCAGACACGTCCGTGCGTGAGCATCCGCTATCGTCTTTGAGAGAAGTTCGCTGATTTGTGCCGGATCTGAAATAAATTCAAATTTCGTTCAATGAACGTCGCAGGATCAAATTAAAAAAAAAAGTACAACGATCAAACAAATCGCAAATAAAAGACACGTGATTAAAAAAAACGTCACAAAAGCAAATGCAATCGTCACCAGCGTGAATAGCGTGATACAAAGTCTCACCTAGGATACTCAAAATTAAACATGCAAGAGTTCTAAGACATTCTATACCACGTACGACGTAACATCCTTGTCATTTCTTAAAAATCCATATAAAGTCATATCGAAAGCTTCTCCGTACCGACTGCGATCATCACCCCGCATAACTCCCACGTATCATCGTATGTGATAAAACGAATTCAGGATGAAGATCGCTCTTAGACCATAAAATGATAAACAGCAACGACAATCATACTCATGCAAAAGGACACAAACATAATCTCACATCTCGCATGGGACATACTGGGCAGACTAGGGACTTCGTCATCCTCGGGAGGATTGTTGACCCTTTGTTGTTGACTGTTCAGAAATGTCGTCGAGTCGACCATCGTGTAGGAACCATGTCCAAGACTGGCAAGCTCGACTGTAGTTTCTTGTTTAACGGCAACAATTCCTCCACCGCTTAATGAACCCCCACCACCACCACCTCCACCTCCACCTCCACCACCACCACCACCACCACCGCCGCCGCCACTACCTCCGCCACTACCTGCAGTACCACTACCGGTCGTCGTAGCTGACAATGATTTTCCTGCTTTTCATTTGAGAAAAAACATTATTCTCTATATTCGTATTTTTATCAGTGCTTCGAAGCTTATCAACTTTTCAATGTTTACACCTATACATACACAATTTTTTTCTCTTACCGGTGGTAACGACACTAGGCAGTACCCCAGTGGCAGTAACAGAGGGTGTGTCAGGTGCTACAGTATCGACTTGAGTTTGCGTTGGTCGTGGATCGTAGGCCGTCGTGCTGTCGACGTAATCCGCGCTGAGCTCGTAATTCGTTATCGCCTGATGATTGTAATAGCCCGAGGAGCCTGTACCTGGACCAGGAGACGCGTACTCACTGCCGCCGTACGTGTAGCTGAAATGGCAAATAAGAAAGAAACATACAAAATTAAAAGTATCCCGTTCGCATGTTACGTTCAATTTATTTTTTTTCCTTCTTTTTCTCTCTAAAGCAACGTCCGCGCAATCGAAAAGCCCAGAGACTCGGATCGTCTACTTTAGGCACGAGGAGACGACAATATATAAATACGTTTTTCGTGTCAGGATCGTCTTCCGTTGGTCCATACGGTAAATGGACTCTACCCTGATGAGCTTTACAGTCATGAGATTTATCTTGTACTGACCCGCCGTTGTAGGAGTGATGCTGATCCGAACTGCTCGGGGTTTGGTGCTCGTAGACGCTGCTGTCAGGCGCCGTTTCGGATGCTGCCCTCATCTGCGCTCTATGAAATCTCACCTCGTCCTCCACCTTCTCTCGCTGCTTCTTCGACATCCGTCCAAACTTAACGGCTGCAACATTAACGGGATAGCCGAGCATTAGGCAAGCACTGCTTACGTACACGGACAGATATTAATTACTGGTACGCCGTTGTCTTATCGGGCGATAATTAGGCGCAAGATTAATATTAATGAGGGCGCGCACGTGTTGCGATTTACACCTTTAAGGTGGCTGCCTGTTAGGCACCAGTCGAGGTCACGTGTTACCATTAAAGGCTGCCGAAGCTTTCTCGCGGATCTCGAGGTCATCCGTGACCGATATATATATATACTATATATTGTATGAGCTCAGAGAGAATACCATCTCTGGTATCTCCACATATGCTGACGACACGGTCATTATTTCTATATGCCCCAAGACTCCAGAAAGGAGTAAAGACGAGATGGCGACGTTGCCGATATCGGGAATATAAAGGGTGGCAAATAATACCAGTGATAATTAGGGAGAAGGGGGGCATAGCGCAAGATAGAGGAGCTCGCGCAATTAGTCGAGATAGCAAAAGGGAGGCTGGATGATTTTCGGCCTCTTTGAAACGAACGGACGACAAAGAGAGGGGTCTAACGACTTCGAACACAATCAAACAATCCGTAATCACTGGATATTAAATCTGCATGGCAAAGAACGTAGATCGTCGACTGGTCCGGGAACGGTGGATGCTGGGAAAAAATTTTGAAGTCAGGGTAGGACGATCCTAGCCGCAGGATGAGGTTGCTGGTACCGGAGGGGGGCGTTATGAACAATGGGATAAAAATTGGTAGAAAGAGGTGAAATTCCCGGAGGGTCGAACGAGGAACCGCGAGAGACAGAGGGAGAGGGAGAAGAGTGGGGGAAACTAGAGCGTTTAGAACGTCACGCTGCAAGAAGAGATTGTTCGGGGTAAAAAAAGCGTCGGAGGGAGGGGGGGGTCCACGGAGCCGTCTATGCCTCCTAAAAAAAATATGCCGATTTTGAACGCGGTTTTATTTTGCAATAAAAAATAATAATAATCAATGAAATCCCTTTACACGAATTCATCGTAGACGAACTTCGACCTCGCGTCCAACCCCTGCTCCGATTACGAAATCGTATCACTGATAACCACCGAGCCGACGCCCGACCAGCAGACTAACCTCGAGTTTTCCCATAAAGACATGGGTAAGAGCGTCCGGGATGCTCGTCAGTCGACTTACCAAAGCCGCGCTGCTTAAATTCCTAAAACTTTAAGCAACCCTCGTCCCCTCCGCCCTCCTGCCACGAACTGAATAGCATCAAACTAACTTAAAGTCCCGATGAATATTCATAGAACAAAGGACGAGCACTGCCAAACTCTTCTCGCAACTACCCCAACGCGCCGATCGTGCCAACGTACGGCAAGAGGTTAAAATAAAAAACAATATCCCAAAATCCAATTCGATAAACAGCGTTCGGCTCTGTCAAAGATCAAGGGGTAGTACGAGGAATTAACTTTTTGTCTTTCTCCTCCCTCCCCGCACCCCGTATCATCCCTCTCGCGCGGATCATCCCCACTTCGAAAAGAAAGCCAGGCGCATGCGCAGCGCGAGAACGCGGAAGCGTCGTCCCTGGCTCGGTCGGTTAGGTTTGCCGCGTGACGTCACGGGACGCGTACGTCACAATTCTGGCGAACCGCTAGCGCGCCCACAGTATATATATACATGGACGTAAGCATGTATGTGTATATATGTATATATATATGTACAGAGAGGATGTTAACAGCGCGTCGAGCAAGAGGGAGAAGCACGTGACGTCAGACCAGCTGAACCGCTATGGGTATTGGTGGTGGGGGAACCTACAGGAGTGGGAATGGTTTACACGGCGGAAGGCGGAGTGGGGCGGCGATAGGGGAAGGGAGGGGAGGGCCGACGTTGCATAGACGGGGAACGGTGGGAACAGGCGTGACAGGGAACGAGAAACGCGAAGGGTGATCGACCGAGTAGCAAGAGAGACGCCACCAGGAAGAACACGCGCGCGCCTTGCCTTGGTCTCTCCAATGCATTTTCTGGCCACTATATATAGGCGACACCGTACAGGAGGCTCTTATCACGAAAACACCTCTGTATAGCCTGATAAACGACGCGCGTTGGCCGGTCGAATTTTTTTGAATGAGACGACCGAAATAGATAATCTCGGACAAAAATACATCGCGTCGCGGACGATTGTCGTTGTTTGTCAGCTACGTCTTTACGCGAGCCGAATATGGGAGAGGAGGTGAAGGAAGGGCCACCCCCCCCCCGATAATAAATTATTATTGACCGAAAAAAAAATTGTTTTCCAAAAAAAGTCTCTTTTCCTTCACTATTTTGTAAAGAGAAATTCGAAAGGGTGGGTGGTAAGCGACATGTTTTTACGAACAGGCGATTTTTTTTACAGGTGCACAGAAACACGGATGCACTGCGAGAACTTCCGCGTGCTCGTCGTACGACTCCAAGCTATAGGGTGATCGATATTTGCATGATGATTGATATGCTATATTTGACATAGAAAATGGGACAATTGGAAACATACGTTTTCTATATTTAGCAATTTAATATTTGTTGCATGTGATATTCCTTTCATCGTTTTGAATATACGCCACTGTAAACGGCCTGTACTGTTATACGAAAACGTAATAGCCGTGTGACATACGAGCGTGTATTGACATTAAAAAAAAAGTACCGCTACGCGAATACATTGTGACGTAGGTGATAATATAGGTCGCGAGTAGAAGTCCCTCCACGAGTACAGGACGGCGTTCTTTTTCAAAGATCGGGAATGACCTGCGGGAAGAGCGAACAAAAATCGGCGTTATGGAAAATTACAAGACGCTATGCAGTTTTTGATATTTCTCCTGCCAGCAGGAAAGACAAAAGTACCCTGAATCGAACGCCTGGAAAAGTAATAAAAATAACATCCGTGCGGTATTATCGACATAGAAAAAGATGGGTTCCGTGACGAAAAATCAATTTTTGACGACAGTAATATTTCTTTGTTATCTACTACGAATTTGCCTTCTCAAAAGTTTTAAGCAATCGCCCTATGAAAGGTCCTGTAGCCTATACGTATAACGTGGTCTTGCTCGGGTACAAGCGCAAAGGCACTAAAAACGCGCGAGCGATCGTAACAGAGTTTGATAAGCCAGCGAAGGGTGGGAGTCGTAGGAGAAGTCGATTCCGATAAGGGGTCATGCACCCCAAGTAGTACGCGTGCCACGACTAATGTCACTTACGTATATAAGCAGCAGCACGGATTCGAGAATATTTTCAATATGCCGTAGAGATACAAAGAAACCTGTAAGTTCTTTCGTAAGATTTATCCCATGCAGGTGAATATACGGATAGATAAAAAAAGAACATATTGTTATCGGATTCCGTCATTCTTCCTTTTTTCTTTATTATCATCTATAAATCATCTTGTTTGGTTTTGAAACGCGATTACTCACTGTTACTTTGTCAGTGCGTGAAGTTGGCCCAGATTCTTTATAGAATTAAAAATTGCGCAATTCTTGACTGCACTCCGTTTCCACTTACCAGTGCCGTAAGTCATTTCCATGTGTCTAATATCTTTCAAAAAAATGGAAAAATAAATAAAACATCAATACCCCAGTTTCTTTTACGAAATCCGAAATTAAAAAAAATATCTTATTGTACTAAATTTGTAACGCAAAGCACATTGTAATATCTGCAAAAACGATCGAGATAAATGCGAATTATATCCTTTAAGGTCAATGTAAAATCGAGTTTCCCGCTTTGTACCGTTGAAAATCGACTGTTTTCCTGTAACGAAGCTGCAACCGTAACTACGTAATATTGTTCCAATTTGCTTATAGAAATTAATCTTCACAATGAAATCATTCAATTGAAGAGTCTTTCATTAAATATTATTGTGGCCGGTGAACCGTACGTCATAGCTGGATTGATTGGATATCATGGGGGAAAATGAAGACATGCGGTTGGTAATTACACAGGCTATGAAAAGTGTATGCGACAATGAAAGGAATATGACGACCTATTAATGAAACCAAGAACCGTTTCAGACAACCGCAATGTAAATCCTATGCGCATGCATAAAAAGTGATGGTCAGTAAAATTGACAACCGCGAAAGCAATCCGATGAAATATTGATAAGCGAACATGTGTAGCGATAAAGGATAAAGATACAAGCCGTAAATATCGTTAAAAGTAATTATGAAATTTTTAGGATTAATTTTTAAGAGTCAGCAAATATTTAATAAAACTTCGCCATTGTACCGTCTATAATTCAATATAAAATATAAATACTGTAAATAATACAAATTTTTTTCAAAATCAAAAAAACCTTCAAGTCAAATTTTACATTACAACCTCTCCACGATACTGGCTATAATGAAATATAATATTTGCGAATACTGTAAATAGTACCAAACATATGTTTAAGGTACAAAAGAATCGTTTAAACAATTGTGTACAAAAAGCGTTAATAAAGGCAAATGTAAATAGTGTAAATATTGTAAATGGTATACCCTCAGAAATTTCCTAGTCGTTCCCTTGAATGATAAAAAGTCTCTGGCCAAACCTAATCTAGGCATCCCCAATAATGAAAGCCTAACTAGTATTCGCTGTGGCGTGCACAAGTTCGCTAAACCATTAAACTACGTCAGGATTCCCAACTATGAAAACTTATCTCGTCCCGAATTAAGCTGCTCGCCTGGATATAAATCCAAATTCAGTCCAGACAATTTTCATGTTACAGTGACAATTTTTTGATAGGGCCTCATCAGCCTCCAGGACAGAATTAGTGTCTTCTAAACTCCCACGAAAGGCTTCAAATATAAAAAAAAAGGTTCAATAATAAAGAATTATTGACTTGTACTCTGTAGCACAATTAACAAGATAGCCAATAAAAGTCGCTAAACAACTTGGCTAGTCAAAAACTCAATTTTCCATTGACTGGAAACCATCATTTTGCAAATATTAAAACGTACTTTGCGGTACAAGAATTTACAAAATAAGGTACAATAAAATGCTTTTTTTTTCAAATTTTGAAATTAAAAAACTGGGTATCCACAACGAAGCTTTACGTCCATCGTAACCGGCAGCCGGGATCAGCCCCGTAGACGCTCGACGATTCACGAGTGCAGTTAAATCCGTCTCCGGTAACGACGTTAAATATTTCGGCGATTATCTTGCACGACGACGTTAATCATCGTTGAGTAAGAGTGCGCCTTTATATTATGAAATTTTTTATATCGGGTCTTGCTCGAAATATTTAATAAACAAAAAATTACGACACGTCGTATGCATCGAGTATTCGGCTTATATCGTCAGATCAGACAAAAAGTCGACATAGCCCGAACGACACCTTGTAAGAGATTTATTTTACGTGAATTTTCATGGAGATAAAGAAAAAGCTAATTTCACGGCAGAAAACCGACCCGGCTGAAATCTCTATGGCTGGAAACAACGAAAGGATATAATTTCGAGAAATACGTAACAATAAGCTTCGGAGCCTCTGATTTACTTTATATCGATCATTACATTGTTATTTTAATTATTTTCCTACAAAAAAAATATTTGCCGGACATAAAATAAAACATGGAATATTCGCGGTATTCGTCAACCATCCTCGTACCAAGTGCAACCTCAGTTCAATAACCCGCATCAGCTACGTTAAGTCATATCGTTCCGGATTCATTTTAATCGTCGCTCGTCGCCCAGCGTGCGAACGTTTAAATATTTGCGATCGGTCAGCAATGTGAAGAATCGCGCCGAAACTATAGATTATCATTATCTGGTATTATTCTTTGATAAATACACTGTATCTTTGCACTCGGCACATTAAACAAGCTAAAAAGAGCTTGGTCATGTTCGAGAAACTAGAAGAAATATTTTCTTCCCCGATGACGTCATACGCATCGTGAAATAAAAATCGGAAGGAATCGAGGATAAAAAAAAGAGATATCCTAATCGCGAATTTAATCGCGGGAATATTAATTTTGGACTTTACATGGGTTAGCCTCGCTATACATATATGTATATATATATATATTAATATTAATATACACAGTCTCAATTCAACACAAGTGTACGTACATGTATAGCGACGCGTTAAGATTTTTCCTAAAATACGTTTTTTCTTCTTCTATTTTTTTTCTTCCTCTTTCTCTTTTCAAAAGTTTCCACGAATTTCGTAGCCAATGAGTTTCTCGGAAAGCGAACGTCAACCACACACGTGATTTATCTTACACCAACACACGTCAATTTTACCGGGGTCACCACGCTTTATGAGTTCAATTCATGTGAGGTCCATTACTGGACTGCGAAAGACCGCCAGAATCTTTCGCTCTCGCCCTTTGCAGCCACAGTCTGCACAGTGGTTCTCAATATGGACGTGAAAAACGTGACGTCAGCGGTGCTCAACGATATAGTTTCATGATAACAGTTAAATTCCCTGCTTCGACAAGCCTAATCGTATGTACGTCGGTTGGGGTAAAAAAAAATGTTTTTTTTTTTAAAAAACTCACCATCTCTGGACATGCCGAGTCGTAGGCACTTTTGCAGCCGACAGTACTGACATCGGTTTCTGTTTACGCGATCGACCACGCAATTCTTGTTTCGCGGACATTGGTAGTTCACAACGGACGACTGGGACCTCCTGAAGAATCCTTTGCATCCCTCGCAGGTGATAACGCCGTAATGGACGCCGCTGCTCTTGTCGCCGCAAACTTTGCACGGGATTATCTCGATCTGGGCTGTAATGAAGGTGAGAGAAAAATTTCATTGGATTAACGAGGGTACGATAATACAGACACATATATATATACAGGATTATTCACGGGAAACGCACCGGCTTAAATAGGTGACAAGCAGCTATTTTCATCAACCATAGCAGTGTGGTCACAAAAAAAGAACAAAAACTAACGCGATAAAATTATTAAAATCAGGAGCTTCATAATCTTTCATATCTTTGACAAGGTCAAACAAATGCCTCGATTAACGAAATATTTGAATCGCGCCCAACTTCAACCTGGTACGTTTGCCGTGAAAAGCCCTTGTATAGACATATCGATAGAACAAATAGATCAATATCGAACAATCAAAATCTCATAATCCACCATATATGCTGCAATCGATAATAAATTCGAGTTCAAATATCGAAAGTACATCTTATAGCTCTCTACGTTACCGACAGAGCCAAAGCCACCAATAAAAAGTCCATTCTCATTCGATAGCCAATAACGGCACGTGTCAATGATCTCATACAAAAGTATCTAATTTATCCCAAACTGTCTTAAGGAGCCACCCTGTATATGGATTCTCCACGTAACAGTCTCCTGCTACGATAATGCTGCCGAGCCCTGGAATGCCGGTGAGTCGAGTACGATAGGTCACTTCCCATGCGTGAATTATAATCTTTTCGCGGAACCAATGAACATTGACATTTTATACGTAGACGTAATCAGCAGTGGGGATGCTATTACATGTGACTCTTATCATGGTAAAGTGATTGAACGGAGTAGGGAAGCGCAGTAGGTGAAGCAGGAAGGTGTAGAACAATCGCAATACCAAAGTTCTCATAAGATTCGACGGAATCCAATGTGTCAATGTGCGTTCACAAAGAAATGCGTAGAGCGACGGAAAAATGATTTGACTTCTTTTAAAACCCACGTCATTGTCCCTACCGAAGACTACCAACTCGGAGCACTACTTATCAAAGCCGTAAGGCCGTATTCACAAGGCGACGTCAAGCCGCGAATATTATCTCATTGAATTTTCTCCTTATCGATGCTTGTGAAACGAACTTTATTCAGATACGACTTTGGGGTATCGTCTTCATATGGATTTAGATTGCGTTGTGAAAGCACCTTGTGTATATATATATTTATGTAAATTCAGACAGCACGAGGAGGTACGTCACATTACAAAGGCAGAATAGGGGATATTTATATATATGTATAAGTAGAAGTGCGAAAAAATCATGGTATATATATGTACATGCGTCAGTCACGAGAATGACGCGTGAACCATATGTGGGTTCGTGTTGAGATTTTTTTAAAAATTGTTACATATGACTTGAGGAGGTAAGAATTTTTGCATTAATTGAAAATGGCATGATTGTTGTTTTTTATATTTTTTTAACAGCGGCTGATTTTTCTTCATTTTTTTTGTTTGGTTTTTTCTACCTCGTATGGAATTGGCTTGTACTCGACGATCATCCAGAATGGTGTTGCTGGGACTTCCGGTTTGATTTGACGGTCCTGTTCTCGCTTCCGGCGGTTGAGGGCTGGTGCTATCTGCGCCCCAAGTAGGCCCACCGAACACTGACAGATTTCCCTCCATTTACGTACTATCACGATATCATCTCCTTGGCACCAATGTTTTATCCTGTGATTTACGTCATACGGCATATTAGGCCATTCAAAGTTTCGAGCTCGTACGATTTCGTTCACTTTGGCCCGCTTAATTTTCGAAACTTTTATTTCTTGCTTTTGATAACAATACCCGCACCCGTCGTAGCGAGAGTTCGAGTAAAAAAATGTATATTAACGGAAGAAAAAAGAAACGGTAAAAAGTCTCGACACGGTGCAAGAATAAAAGAAAAGTTATATTGCAAATTTTTAAACGACCAGTCACTGTTTATCGCGATATCTGGGGTAATCTGTGAAAAAAATGTTGACAAACGACAAGAGCAATAAATTGTTCCGTATTGTTAGGAATGAGGAATTTTTTGAAGAAAAATAATATTTTTTATTGCTACTCTCGTTTGTAACTCTTTGTTATTAAAGATAATTTCTTTAGATGTTCTTGGAGTCTACGTTTTTGAAAATATAGTCAAAGAGAAATACACGGTGTTATATGTGAAAACTTTACGCTTATCCGGTCGATTAAACTTTACGGATACATGAGGTTACTAGAATATATGCGAATGATCATGAATTCATGCGGAATCCGGAAAACGACTAGGCCACATCCGCAAGATGCGATAGCGAAGTTGAAAAAAGATGGAGATTCTCCTAAGAATAAAATATCGTCGTCAGCCCTTAGAATCGCAAAGGGGACCATGAAAAGTTAACGAAAGATATGTAAGCCCGCCCTAAAGATTTTGTTTACGTGTACAGTAACTACAAAGAAAAGCTTTAAAAAAAATGGATAAAAATTCAAAGCTTCGTTTGCGAAATTTCCAATTTCAAACACTTCTTATTTCTCATACGTTCCAATAAGAACACCCGGTACCCGGTACCTGTGTTTATAAGTATTCTCGAGAAATGCATAAAGATAAAGGGAGAATTAAAAAAAAACAATATTGAGATTCCTATGAGATAAAAGAAAGATGGCGACTCCTTGAGGTACCTACTGCAGCAATAGGCGTGGTATTGTCCGTGCTTGACGATGCATTGTTAAATGAACGTATCCACTAAGGAGCTCTTGGGTCTATTGTTAAACATTATAGTCCAGGGACTCTAGCAGGTATATAGTATCACGACGCCAGTTAGATATTGTGACTTTACTGTTTTGACAGAAACATATTTTTGACAGAAACACGCGATCTTTGAAAAAGTCTTCGCAAGACTTTACAATTTATAGGATTTATACGTTGAGATTGTTTGACGCGAGAAAAGAAAAAAGTGCGAAAAAAATAAATGGAAAATTTGGTGGAATTTTCAGTTTCCTCTGTACCGAAGCGAAAGACGCTTTGTCGTGAGTATCGTGTGTTGTGGGACACTAGCGCCGCGGGTAGCGTTGAGGCGCTTGCACCATATAGTCAAACATTACATAACCGAGAACGATGAACCCAGAGTACAGTCACCTAACACGCTTGCATCTTTAACGTATAACGCGTCACGGAGCAGTGCGGCTGCACAGAAAATTTTCAAAGTACAAATATATGTATATGCAAGCGAGAGGGTAATTTTTTTCAAAATTATATCGAATACTTCTTTCAGCTAACTTTTATTTCAGATGCTCTAATCAGTCCTGCCGCTTGGTAGTTTTACTTTTTTGTAATTTCAAATGACTGTGAAAACCAAAATTTTTTAATATTCAAATTCAAGACAAGGTTCATATATGTCACGTGGTGCGTGTAAACGCGCGCTTAACACGAGATCACTTTTGTTCATTAATTTTCGTAATGTCTCTTTAATATTTTTTTAATGTGTATGCGACTTGTGGAAAAAAATTTTATTTATAAGGCTGTGTTACCTAATACGTGTTTTGTCGAAATCATAGGTATTACGTGAAATATGTCTCCGAAGTTTGAACTGTTATGATACAATGGACACCAAACTTCTACTTGCTTTTTTTTTTCCTTAGCTTCTCTCCTTCGTTAATTATCTTGTTACGGCTGTGCACTTAGTGATTTAAATCCGTCGAAATCCTTTTGGAATTTTAGGTTATCGGCTAACTTTTCTCTTGACTCATATAATATCTTGGATTAAGAGGATTAATAACTATCAAGACTGTCAAGCATAAAAGTATCACGAAAATATTCCTATATTCTCCCGTAAAGACACGTGTGAACGTTAACGTATAATATATTTCAATATGTTGTTATAAACGAAAAAAAATTCTGTAAATACAGCCAAAAATATCCTATCAACTATTCCTTAAGAAATATTCCCAGTAACCGTATCTACATAAAACACACATGGGTGTTCTGTATGTGCAAGAACAAAAGCAATCAATAGATCAATCGTAAGCGTCAATAATATTGTCTGGCCCTTACAAATTCAAAATATATTGTTTGCGATAAACAAACAAAGGATCCATTCATCGATCTATTCCTATTTAAAAAGAAAAAAGAAAAAGAATTCTATTCAATTCACGTAACCGAAAAATTACACAGAAAAAAAATTTCTCATATTTCCTCCAGAAGTTCTAATCAAAGTATCGACAGTGCGAAGTATAATATAACGAGGACCTATAAATATCGTCACGGAAACGAATGTATACTTCCACTTTTCGTAAGTAGGCACCGACGAGAACGTGGACCAGGACCACAATAAATTTTTAGGATCAAAGAAGCACAAAAATCACTCTAGACGTATTGAACGCTCTGTGCATCTCTTTCTCTCTCTCTATCTCTCTCACTCTCACTCTATATATATTTTGTCATTTTTCTCAAAGTGTCACAAAACAAAACCGCATACTCGAGCACGAGCTCGCCTTCGCAAAGTGCGACGTGAAGTATTTTTACAAGGGATTCCTCGTGTTGCGTGGAGTAGGCCGAGGCCGGATCCAGGGCGGGTCGTCTCCGTGGAGGTGATACTGAGAGAAGACTCCCGGTCGAGCGTCCAAAAGAAGTTTTCAGCGAATAACGGAATTAGGCGTTGTCGCCGTTAGCAACAAGCCATCGAGAATTTTAAGTCCGAGTTCTTGCCGAAGCCCACGTAATTTAACGATGATTTTTCACCAGGACACATCGGTGCACGGATTCCGTAGAGACAGGCGCACTTTGTTTCCGTGAAATTAAAACCACCGACACGTGCGTACATATGTGTACACAGGCACAAACGCGATCACCTTATGTTATTTTATGACAATTATTCCATTCACGGTACACTAGGTTCACGAAGATGCCACAAAGATGACGCTGATGACGATAGCAACAGGGGTTGAGGAAATAACACGAAGGAGGAGACACTTGCACGTTACACCGGGCGTCTGTCCACTTCGATAAAACGTACTCGGCACCGAGACGCCCTAAACCAGGGAACGAGATACGACGTAGAGACGACGAACTTCTCACGGCACACACTACGGACACGAGTTCCTCGCTTAAGAATTCGGGAATTGATCTCAAGACGGACAGGTACACCCGCGACGCATAAAACGAGCGGGGACTGCACGTCGGTCCCCCCGAGTGGGTAACCGGCTGCCGATACGACGCGCGCCCCGGAAAAACGCGTGGAAAGCCTCGAGAAGCATGAATTTTTTGGGGTTTGGTGAACCGAGAGAGGTTTTCGGGGACCAGCGGAGCAGCCTGGCATCTCACAATATGTCAGAACCCCCACCACACGACAGCACTGTAGCAGGTCACTGAACTGTGCGCCTCCGCCGATGATGGCCGAGTGCCTATCCCCACCAGAAGTAAAACCTATCGCACCCCCACTTGGCGGACAAGGAGCACGAGCGTTTCCGAGCTTGGCCGAACTCTTACGAAGCGCGTACGCGCGCTTTCCGACGTATCGCACTCGAAAGTCCAGCAAGCGTTAGATTGCTCCGCTGGTTTTAGTTTTGCTTTGCAACGTCGGGAGCTTTTATTATTGTCCGAGTGAATTTAAATTACCTCTTTTTGGCAGTCGACGCTAACTCGAAAGACGATCCAACTATTTTTCTCTTATCGCTTACTTGGCTACGGGTCTATGCATTCAGGTTGGGTGTGCATGATGGCTACACAGGATTGACGGCGAGACTTGTGGCGCGTTCACAAGGGCGACGCCCAGCGCCTGCGTTGCGAACCAGGGCGACGCACGTGCCTGTCTGTTCGGCGGGATCGAGAAACGGAATTGTTCGCGGTGGAGTATGTGTACGGAGGAGGAACGGCGGAGCGAAGGAGGATTAATGGACGGTGGTGGAAAGGCGTCCTGAGGAATGATGGAGGATAGGACGCCTGCGGCGTCGTATGCAAACAATGCTATCGATAAAGACGGGTAAGTGTGTGGCGCAGTGACACGCGCATCTACGACGATGCAACTTCCCCTCGTTTTACGTTGGTCGCGATGCACTTTGAACGGCGACACGTTTCACGCGAGATCGTTAAACGAATCCCGTATTGCCGCTGGAACGAAAATAGACGGTTTACGCTATTTCTTGCGATATATCAGCTTCCTCCTTGCGGAAGTACATAGGGGTATATGGATTTACATGCATGTACGTAACGTATATACGTGCGATGGATCCAAAAAGGTAGACAGAGGCAATGACCATTTCATATGGAATACTTGTGACACATTTCTTGTTCTATTTTTAAAAATCTTTTATTTCTTATTTTCACGCAAATGATTTCCTCCGCGTCACTACTTTCCGTTACTATGGGTCGACGTACTTATGCCCGCTGAATGAAACTATACGTGAAATTCGAATTCCGCCGATTTCTCACTTTGTCGAGCCACAGGAAGTTAAGTAGCTAGAAAACCCGCGACTTCCGAACATGATGGCGTCGCGAGACCCAACCGATTACACGGAAGGGAACGTGATTGTGCGGCAAATAGAATAATTGGAAATTGATTAATCGACCGAAGAAGTATACCTATTGCATATATATATACACACATACACAGAAACATAGTAATCGTTAAATTTTCATAGCCGATATTTCCTGGCTGATTTTCATCGATACTCTTATTGTGCACTGATTGGTCCATCTATATGACGCAATTGCATGTATATTGATATACAATAAAATGAACTTTCGCAATATTTCCATCTCTGTTACAGAGCAATGATACTATTGATAACGTTTCTGTTATTTACCGATAAAGACGTTAATCTCAAACTAAACACAGAGCGTCTTGACGCCGCGCGTCCGATGCAATTTGCGTCCTTCATTTCCACGCGGCGCAACGTCCCGCCGAATAATAATTTCCGTTTATTGCACAGCTCCGTAAGTTCTCGCGCTAATAGCCAGGCCCAATAACTATTCGCAAGCGTTGCCATTTCCGTGAGCACACGCGAATCGGATAATTGCACATGGCTTCAAGCTACATCCAATTCGTGTTTCCTCTTTTATGTTAACTATATGAAACGGAAAACTTTCCTCGTAACGTTCGGCCGACCATTAGTAACTACATTCCGAGCATAGCATGTAACCTATGATAGTTGTGTCAAGATAATTAAAATGATTAACATATAAATTTTTTACATAGTCAAAAATTACATGTAAAACTAAATACATGTATATATACAAACTTTTTTACATTGTATTTAATTTTTTTTCCTTCCTGATCTTAATATATTTTTTATTTTCTCTCTCTCTCTCTCTCTCCTTTACCACCGTCCGCACCTTCTTAGCCAGCTTCTCGCATGTTGCATAAGCGGCCACGAGGTTGCCAACCTGCAGGACGTAATAGTCTATAAATACCAGAAGAAATAAATAATTGTGCAGCTGAGTATCCTGGTGTATTCAGCGTAAAGTAACTATATGGCCAACCTAGGGATATTCCCCAGATAGTTACAATATCCATTGTTGAATAAGAATGTTATATTGAAAATATGATTTAAAAAATTATCTCACGCGACACGTACCGATATATATGCCGAGTCCATTAGTAGACGTTACGCAGGTATGAATAAAGCCAATCAAGATGGGCGTTAAAATATTTAACGGGTGACCAGGAAAAAAATCTGATTATAAAATCAGACACGTTATTCCTATTACGGTGTATAAACGATACGTCATGTAATAGGAAAGTATATTTGAATGAGGTCAATACGAAAAATGCTAATACATTTCGAGCTGCCACACTATAAAAGCCATAATGAAACGAGTGCATCTACTCCTGAGTCACAGGTTACTATTACGGATGACTGGTTTACTTATCAATGATTGCTCGCGAAAAAAATTCGCATAATGAAATGCAATAGCGCGTATAAATCATCGAACCGGGAGAGTCGTCGAGTATCTCCCGCGCGCGAGAGAGACGCCTGGCGTCGTTCGTTGCGACCGACGCTCGTTTCTATGTTGGTAAACAAACTCTCCCATTCTAAAGATATCTTCGTAGTATCCTTGGGACACTCGTAATATCCTTGTCCTGATTGATCGGCCGGCCGGCGAAAAAGAGTGATTGAAGCGGGACGGTTGATTGATAAAAAATAAATAAATAAAAGACGTCGCGACGTCCTGTAATTATTGTCATTGCACACAGACGCTTTACGTGATACAAATTTTAATTGTCACTCTGAAAGGACACTGCAAGCCGATAACACGACGATCGGACACCAAACGAATTTTTGGCTTATCTTTTACGACCATTTGTTTTATCCACTGCCGTGGAGACGTTATGTTGATATACGTAGTCGCTATAGATATCGTCCGTGTCGTTCTAATGCAATCGGCACGATTTATGCGTACGATTTTGCGCAGTCCCACAGAAAAGGCGATGTCACTAGATAGCTTGCGGATATTACACGAATATTTATGTACGTAGACCCGTTCTACGTTAACACCTATGTCCGCCATTACGTCCTCTATGGAGCCTTAGACGTCCCACGAGGAAAACGTTATACCCTTGTACCGTAGCTATGCGCCCGCCATCTGTGCGAAATAGTATTGAACCTCAGTCTAAACTTTGGCGAGTCTCCCGAAGGAGAAGCGGCCATTCGGCTGTGAGACGCCGAAGGTTACGGATGGGTGCGAGAGGAGACATATTTTTATTTCAATAGCAAATAACTTTCGATTGTTACAGATATACTATGATACTCTTCGTTTTGAGTGTAGAAAATATTCTACATAGACAAATTAGATGCTGTTTAAAGGTAGTCCTTACGCTACCCCTAACAAATGGTCATTGCTCTTGGTAATATATAATAATACGGCTATAGCACTCCCTAATATATCCCCGCGAGTAAAACGCAAATACGTAACGAGTAAGGGGTGGAACTTGATAAAAGGGATGCTGGAGGTTTCTGTTTTTATTTTCTTGGTCAATGTATGTCTCTAATATCTATAGCTATGCATAATGAGGAAGCCAAGAAAGTTCTTAGTCAGTATCTCGTAGTACAATATGTAGTTCTACAATCTGTATAAAAATATGATAAAATTATATATTAGTTCGTATGCGTAATTAGGATTGCGTAACGAAGCAGCTGACAGAAAGGGTGTACTGGCTGCCATAATAAATAATAATTTAACCCAAGTCAGAGGGTCCACAGGGTGCGGCATCGTCGTGAGTAAAAATCGAAGCTATTAAACTACACCCTAAGAAGTTTCTGATGGGAGGATTAGTTTCCGCAAAATTAAATGCCCGCCACCCCAGAGTATCAGTTTCAATGGTACCCAGGCGAATGCGCCTACACAATAAAAACTTGTGGCAAACTGGTAAAAGGGGGTTGTGAAAGAACCTCTTTAAGTGGACTGAAAGAAAATATACAAAGTCTAGAAATTCCAGTCACGTGGTCGTTGAGAGAGTTTGGCGCCAATTTCAAATTAACAAGATAAGAGGGGATGGTTTGCGCAGACTGGCGTTACCTATACACAGAGGGATTTGCTTTCACCCTTATCTCTAAACTTCCTCAGGGATATCCTCGGGAAGAATTTACTCTTGCGAGGAAGTGACGCAAAGACGCCGAGCTTGGGCGAACGCACGAATTGCACTCGGTAAATCCAGCTAGAATAGATATCGCCCATTGCTCCCTCTTAAATCTTGCAGAACGAACGGATGGGGGAGTGTTGTGAATCGCAGTGCCAATGTGGGTCAGACTGGAAAATAGCCAGTGCTACGTAGGTGAGTTCACGGAGCTGTAAAGTCGATCGTGGGGCATTGGTGTTAGATTTATCTATACATATTGAGATTATGTATAAATATATACATACGAATGTCAGTACGCTAGTTGTTAGGCGAGCGAGGATTTTGCACAAAGAGGTAACAATGCCAGACGAGAAATGTGCCTACTGATTATAATCTTGAGAAAGGGAGAAAAAAAATAATTTATTTTCACTAGTTAACGTATCAGTATTACTGCACGCGTTGTAGATAGCCCGGTAATAATGGTATTGAAAAAAAGTATGGGTTAAGATAGTTAAGAATGTATCCGCTAACCATTACTGACGCCACTAGTTACCTAGGAAGGTACCGAAGAAACACTTGTGTGGCGTCTCGGTACGTATTTCTTTGGCTGTACGAGAGGGAGCGATAAAAATTGCACAAGAAGTCGACCCCCCACGTAATTCGAAATGCAAACAACCCCAGGTATGCCGTGTGCAACTCAAATGAGCCCGACCACTCTAGACAAGAATGACCGTTACAGTTTCCTTAAGCGAAACTGTGTGGCAACGATTGCGACATCGTATCACGGCACCAGGTACAAACGATCGTCCTGCTCCGATGCCAAGCTCGTTAGGAATCCGAAAAGATTGTCGAATTTGGGCCGCGGTACGCGAATAGCTTGAATCGTAGCTGACTGTATGTCTTCCGCCTGGTTTCGATCTCATTCAATCTTCCACGGTTAGATATCTCTAAGGATACGTTTAAGTATTAGGGCGGTTACGCGGCAGACGTTGTTTAGAGGTTATAATAATCCGTAAGGCAGCGACAAAACACAGGGCACTATGGATACGTGTATTAATAGATAAATATAAAGCATAGTCAAAGATCCCCTAGGAGAAAATCTCAATGTACTATTTACACAGAGATATTGAAATATTTCACGGTATTTAAAGAAGTTTCAATCGCAACGGTTTTTCCAAATTGAATAGGGATACGTTACAGTCACGCCTACTGGTAAGCTTCCTCCTCCGTTACGTTCCCGTTTGAAGCTTTCATCGTATAGAGGCAGTCGGTACGAATTCCACGGTATAATGGAGCCAAGTAAACGTGGATGCAAGGTGCAAGCTCGAAGCTTCGCGTGAAAAGCCAACGTTTTTCCGGCGGTCAATACGAAGCTGGCGCTGTCGACGGAAGGTTAGTAACTTCGACGGTGAACGACCGAGACATCTGCGCATGCGCCGGTACGCCGCTGACCCAGATGCTCAACGTGATTGCCGCTCGGGACTTTACGCCGATCTTCGTGCATTCCCGTACGGCGCGGGCGCCTCATGACTGACCCACATCGCATCGCGCCACTTGCGATCCGCCGTCAGAGCGCGTCGTACCGTGAATATTTCGACAGGATGCCGCGATTTTATTTGGTTTATCTTTTACATCCACGGTAACATATTTAATTTCTATTGTCATTTCAAATTCAATCGTACACGAGGATCGCTCCTGGCTTCTCCATACATCTCTGTATCTTACGCAATAATCGTTTCGTTCATTTCTACCGTATAATGTCACGTATACGCGCAGCGGGTTTACATAAAGTTTTGGCAGGATTGGATTAACGTGATTGTAGGACACGGGTACAGTCGCCAATGGAGTTTTGCGAATTTCCATACCCAGTATCTTGGGGGGTCTCTGTCGTAACGGTTGATTGCTCGTAAACCCGAAGACACGTAAATGCACGGGATATACAGATGTCCTCGTATAGGTTAGGTTACGGCAGTCTGCTGTATCATAGCATATTTGATGAAACTGCCATTAAAAATTATATCACCCGTAACGGTTGCATCGGCAATTTAATTTTGTCATGGAGTAAAGTGGGAGAGATGCGCGCGCATCCATATTGAAACAATACGAAATTGCAAATGGCGTTGATTTCGTGCCGGTAAAAAGAGTTTGAAAAATGATAATTGAAATATATATATCTCGGTAACGAGCAAATGTAACGTTACGCAATCGCATGGGAAATCTCATACGATCCAATGGAATTCGTAACGTAATTACGGCGTAATCACGCAATCAGAGTCTCTTTGTCTCGTGAGCGTCTTTTTCGTATTACCCAATAGCGTAATCTTTTTCAACAGTGTATTGTGATGCGAATTTTTTTCCAATTTTTTTTGTTTCACTTCCTTTCACATCCATCTCCTTTCCACCCTTTTACGCTCACGTACTGTTTTGCAGCTCATCGAAAAGCTTTTCGTCCACCTTGAATAAACGTCGAGCTCGTGTAAACAGACGGAGAAATCACAAACAAAATGTCGAAATCAGCATGGCGCACCTTATTTCCAGTAACGCACAAGTTTACCTGCCTCGCGCTTTAACATCAGCCTTTATACGTAATTTGCAAATCTGCAACCCCTTTGCCAGGTTGCTGAAGCTGAAACCGAGTTCACGAATAAGCGCGAAGTACGCGTTAAGGGTAGAAACCCTTAAAGAATGAAAATTGGCCGATGTGAAAAAAAAAATTTTTATAAATAAAACACCTTGCGTCTATCGTGACGCAATCTATTTCTCAGAATTATTCATTATATTAATTTTTTTTAATTCACCACCGGACTCCTATCTCCTCGTTCCAGTAATTGAGTAACTTTTTTTTTATAAAAAAATATGTATTAACCTCATTTTCACAAATCGAAAGATACCTCGTTACGCATCGGCTTCCTGGTATACAAGTTCCCGGATCGTCCAACAGTTTGACATCCGCATACAAAGATTGGTTTCCGAATGCCAAATCGTGTGTGGTGAAATTTAGAAAGCACGCCCGCATCGACGCCATCGTCTGTCCGCCGGACGCAATTGCGTGGCGACTCGTGCGTATAAAAGTCATTCGTGATTTGTGCCTGTATCGGTGTACGTATGCGTATTACGTAGTCATGACAGGAGCGGAATTGTTTTGGACGGAATTGCTTTTCGAGAAGTTTCTTTGCGGTGGATTAATCTAGATATATGATATGTATAGCCCATATATATATATATGATAAGTATACGTAAAATCTAGATCGGTCTGGACGACGTTCCAGACTTGTCGGATGACGAAGAGATGAGACTCTGGATGCTGGGAACTCTAGCGGACAGTTCTCCACGCTTTGAAGCAACTTATGCCAATGAATATGATGATAATAATGGACGCCTTACTGACTCGTTACGTTAAGTAGTTGCAACTTCAGTGTAGCTGAAGCTTTTGAAGTAGAAGAGAGGGGGGGGAAGTATGGTAGGGGGTGCTTTGAATTTTTTGATTTTAGTAAGCATGCATGATAAAGGATGCTGCGAGTCGAGTGACGAGACAATGAACGAACTTTTTGGAATAACCAAGTATCACTCATTCCCTTCGTACGTTTGTAAGAAAATTAAAAAATTCTTTAAAATTCTTTAAAAAAAGAATTATCACAAAACCACTACTCGTACATTTTTTTTAAATCCACTGATA
Source organism: Trachelus troglodyta (assembly GCA_030142635.1). NCBI lineage: Eukaryota > Metazoa > Arthropoda > Insecta > Hymenoptera > Cephidae > Trachelus > Trachelus troglodyta. The sequence goes on along the minus strand of JARQTJ010000410.1, from coordinate 215,809 downwards.
AAGTACAGTCAGGAAAAAAAAATTTTCCTCTCAAAACTGTCAATAGTCAACGAAGCTAACCTCAAAATTTCACTCGTCCCTTATAAATTCTTCCAGTATCGCAAACTCCCGAAAAACCTCAAATCTCGTAAAGCCAACTTCCACCCGCGCCAATACGAACGATCCACCCCTGTCCAAAAATCAATGTATTATTTATTTATCGACAGTTGGCAAAACTAGTTTAGTCAGCATGCCGTCCAACAGGCAGCTACGAATGCTAGCATAATGGGCGATTGCGAAAGGAGCGTAGCGTGCAGTGTCGTAACTTTATCAGCGAAGGACAGCCTCGTGCACGGTCGCTGAACTGCAACAAGCCGAATTTTACACTCGAACAGGAACAAGGTTAACTTTTTTTTTCCTAATTTTATACGAACCTCGAATATACCATAACGGTATAAATAATACAAAAAATTTCTTTCATTTATCGGCAAGATTTAAAATACATTTTTAACAGTACACCCACAGTGTTACCAGTGTCTGGCCCGGTACTCACCGTTACTACTGTACGACCAACGGACAGCGCAGGCTCTTAGGACAATTAAAACAGTATTAAAGTGCCCATATTCGTGAAATGCCTTGTCCCGTTATAATTTTACATAGAAATTAAATAAATGAAACAAATGCTCGGTTAAACGTCAATTTCGTAGCCTATTAAATTTCCCTCACGTTTATTACGTGCACTGTCGATTAAACAATATTTTCTTTGCCATTACGAACTGTCGTACTGAGTTTGCGTAATAACGATGCGTAAGAGGGTATACAGCAGTCAACTACGGTATGGATCAGTTGGCATGCAATTACCATGTGTTATATATAAATATATTTCTTTGTATATCGATACCTTAAAGGTACATTCACACTGGTAGTAATTAATATCTCCGTAATTTACCGTTTATACGTTTTGTTCGTAGGATCTTGACTAATTGTTTAATTGTTTTATCGTATCATGCGGTAGCAGTCAATTACGTATAGACAGCCGCAAAAGTATTATATCTTTACTTCACAAAAACCCACGGGATTCAAAACTGTTGACGTTACGCATAAGAAAACCAACGCCCCGTTACAATTTGAAAATATATGTATTATATATATATCTAGTGTGCTTTGCGATAACGAGCAATTACTTTGGCTCTGATGTACTTATTACATACGGTTAATAGGAGCCGCTGGCCTACGGGAAATTTTACAATGCACGAACGCGCGTTCCTTACCGACTGCATGCCAAGCGAAGCCTTTACGCGCGTCTATGAAGAATTTTCTTTTACCCGAGTCTTCTACGCTGACCCCATACTTTATTGGCACATCGATACCGCCAACCACCATACAAATTACGCGCTATTTAGCGGCTATCGAAAGGGAAGCTATACGTTCGTTTGCGATTGCATAAAGAAAAACAATACAAAAAAACAATTAGAGTACACGGCGACTGATTTGAATAATCATACAAAGGAAAAAAATTAAAGAAAAACATTAAAGACAAGCACGCGACCGTAATACAGTCCGATTAAAGAGACGATATGGACAACTGTCATATCACAACAGCGTGCCAAAACAATGTAGTCTCGAGCAGCCTTACAACGTCGTTTGACGTTTCTAAGATTTTTTTTTTTAAATTCCAAAATCACAACTTTCCTGAAAACACATAAACTGTATGCACTTGCCAGCATTTTCCCTGCTTCTTCTCGGCCGTACGTAGCCGTCATTCTACATGCGTAAACGTGCGACGTCCGCGCACACGTCTCTTTTCTATACGCGTTAATATATATATACATATATAGGCGTATGAGTGCGTAGCACGCGTGTATGTCGGCCGGTTGGCAAGAACCCGGGAGTGTGTTGGTGAGCCTGTATATCGGCGCGCAGTGCATGCACCTTCGTGAAGTGTGGGTGACGCCGATACTGATGTTGGCGCGTCAGTGTAACTGGGTCGCGGGTTCGACAACTTCAGCCAAGGCTGCCTAGTCAGTGACTCTCAACCGGCGAATGCAGTTTTACCGTTGCGTTTATTCGTAATATAGAATCGAGCCCGAAATTAGGCATTTCAGCCATATAACGAGCAAGTACTTAACTAATGGATTGGGGTTAGAAAAGAAATCGATAGAAAGAGAAATACGGACTGATAGGAATAACGGATAATCGTGGTGGGGGTGGGCGGGAAAATTTTGGTATAAAAAAAATGTGAACGGTCCAAAACTTTTTATATCTCGATTTAAACTGTTTTACCGACAATTCACGCGTACCGAGCAACGAACAAAGTTTTGCGAAAATCGAAAAACGACATTGGACGTTTGAGAATGTTCGTCGCTGCCAAGTTTCCTCGTGTTGTTTCATCTCGTGGCGATATTACATTGAGATATAGAAACAACTCATTACTTTCCTACGAATAGATTAGTCCTAACGCTTGTAATTAGCGAGGTTAGAATTCCACTTCGCCTCAGAGAATTGTCATGGCTGTGTTTCCTTCGAGGAAGAATTAATTTTGAAAAAAATTTTTCTACCAATCGATCGACACTAATGAGAGAAGGGACTTACTGGCTTTTGTCTCTTTGTAAAATCCAAAATGGCGACCGTGTCAAATTTTCGTCTTACCTGCAACAGAAAGAAATAAATTATTAATGAGCGTTACGCGGTCGGTAAAAAAGATTATGAAGAAATTACATGTACCGACAGAGTAATTACTAGAAAAATAGTGTGTATCAAGGTGCTCGGCCAAGGACCCATGTAATTTCCCTGATTCCCACTCATTAATAAGATTCGACGAATTTCCTCGTGGCCACTCGTCCCAGGTTAAACCGAGTGTATCGCCGTGCGCGAAGTGACGTAAGCGAAAAAAACGCGGCTTATTGATTACTACAACGTGCTGTTCAATATGATGTAATCCTCCCACTGCTTATAGCAGGACTTGTCTATAGACAAGTTAGTCCGTTATCGTACATCATGTATAAATCATACTACGTAAGGGGTAAGAAAGAGAGCATACGATAGATACCGATATATATCCCCTCTCTCTCTCTCGCGCCCACGTATTATTAGGGTATTTGTAGGGTGTTTTACGATTGAAAAAAAAATTCCCTAGTCTACGTAAAAAGAAATCTAAATATTCCCCAGGTATCCCGTAACGAGCAGCCTCGTCGATAAAAAAGAATATTTTTCATTTCCGAACATCGATCCCGTGGGATTTACGTTCGGTGCTTATGTGTACGTAAAATGCGGATTCGCGTTAAACGAGAGATAGAACAAAAATAATGTAAAGTTTTAGCGTGCTGGAAATAAAGAAAAAACAATTTTGAGTTTGAAAAATTAAAGGAAAAATGTATGCGAAGTGCCCGGGTTGTGGCGCCTTTTCATGATAACGTTACGTGTATGTATAACCATGGTGAAATGCATTGCTGGTTGCTTTTCGTCGTTGTCGCGACGAAACTCCGTTGATTTACGTCGTTGTGTACCAGGCAAGAGCGACCTGCAGCCCGCGTCGCTCCGTTGCGCAAGAGAGCGACGATAATGGCGAGGAAAGGAAGAAAGAGGGGAAAAGAAGATAAATAAAGAATCGTAGAATACCATATATATCTCTAGAGCGAGAATCTCGCAGTATGACAATGAAAAAGACAATGCGCGATATGTATGACGAATGCATGTAAAATAAAATGCAAATAATAACTGACACACACATATACCTACGAATTTACCAATATACTTTCCTAGTCACATTTTTCTAATTAGAATAAAATTCACTAAGCAACTGGTATTTGGTTGCGAACCCTCTAAGTAGGCCGGCATAGTATCGAGAAAATTGGATAAAAAAAGTAGCGAACGAAAGTCTTCCCGTGAGTATTGTATATATAGGGGTCAGGTGTAGCAGGAATAAAAAAAGACGCGAATTTAAAAAAGAATATAAAAATAAGCATAAGGGAGAGTGGAACGTTGTGAATAAATTTCATCCCCTTCCCGATTATACCAACACTCCTAAAATTTTGATCAAAAAGCGCGGGAGTCTTGCTTCTTTTTGAATTTCCCCGCCAATTTTCTCGCAGACCATTCACGTTCGAACGTTCGAATCGTCCGATAACCATTTCAACCGAGCAAACACTATTATTATCAGGACTGAGAGCCACTGCTATACGTTATCATAACATCAGCATGCCTGCCTGCATCTATCTATATTTCAAAGAGTCCGTGTGCAAGTATAGATGCGCGCCGCGCGCGACTAGATGTGTCATAGTGTGGCGTACGAATGTAAAATAAGCGAATGCGTCGCGGCGGGAAACGACGCGAGCGTTAAAAGCAAAAGCCGACAATTTTCTATGAACGGAAAATAAAAAGGGGAAAAAAGCACCTGCGTGCGAAAAGCGTACGTGGTAACGTAACGGAAAAAAAAAAAATTTCTTAAATAATAGAAAAAAGATTTTTTCGTTTCCCTGGAAATCCAAAAATATTCAGGTATGACACGGACAGACCTATCTACACTTAACGATCGTTGTCTTATCTGGTCGAAGCCATTAATAATTTTTGACAGATAAACAAGACAGTTTTTGGTCTTTTTGAAAATTTTTTTTTACCATTTTTGTCTACCTAACCAAAAAATCGGTGGTTAACGATATCGGTAACGGGAGCTTTGTTGAAACAGTACGAAACTGGTATCATCGATTAAAGCCAGTTAAATAACGACTTAACCGCAACAACGTCCGCGATACTAATGACTGATTTAATCCGTGTATGTGCATACGTTACACGTATGTGAAAGCACGAGCGAATGCGTGAGCGAGCGAGTGAACGAGCCAAGTCAGGATCTTATGCAACGGCCGCTGGCTGCTAGGTTCCAAGTATGTAGTCAGGTACGAATCCTAGACTTTCAACCAAGAATCACAGCCGGTCTCGACTAGAAGAAATCCTTGAGTCTCTGTATAGTCGGAAAAGAGTCTATGAATCCTCCATTTTCATTTATCCCCAAGTAACGTCGAAGACAAGTTAAACGAGACAGCCTTAAGAATGAATTGTTTTGCGAGATACGTAAGAAATTTTTGATAAAAAAAAAGTCAAATCGCCATTTTTATTGTATAAAAATACAAAACTAGTTTGTGTATAATAAAATCTTACGATATATATATAGACAAGTATACAGCATACACTATATCCATGTAATAGTAAAACAGGCGGAAAAGGAGAACGGTCCCCGACCTACCTTACTGCATAGTTGTATAGGCAATAATGGCGCGCGATTCGTTTCTATATGGGTGCGAACGATCGGTTTTCCCTGGTCGTTAACGATCTCGACATGAGAATCGTGTGATCGTCGCGGCGAGACGACCAAGCGATGAATTCGATGTGAATGAAATTAATTTAAAACAAATTTAAGGTTAGGTTATACTCTGCGTTCCCCATAATATTTCTTCCTAGGGACATTTTCGTGCGTCACCTTTCAAGCACAATCTAGGTTCTCGACTTAACGAATTTTCCTTCTCTACGACTCCGTCCCATTGGGTACCGGCTGCAGCGACCAGGCACCTTCGCTCGCTCGAGAAAAATGGGGCTAAGGTAGTCGTAGCCGTAAAACTGACATTCCCACCGTTATTCCCTAGTGTCCCTGACAAACGACAGGAAAATGAATTCCTTGGGATCGACAAAAGTCCAAGAAAAACTCAGCCAAAGTACAATCGAGAATATTATATACGACAAAAAAAAAGAGTAAAATTTCTATTTCGCTAAAAATAATATAAACCAACAGTTTGGAAAATCCTTGAAAATTCTACTAGACACTCTGATAGTAGCTACCAACGATAAAAAAAAAAGACACTGACCATTAAAGCCCCGAGGCAACTCGGGACTGAATGCCGAAGGCGATTTTCACTTCTCAAGGGCCCGGGTGCGCGCGCACGCAGAAGCCGCACACGTCTTACTCACGTATACGGGAATAAATCATGTTGCGACGATAATGCAATAGTCGCGCAGGCTCATTGGTATTTTCGCGACGCGATCAAAAATCGTGGAAAAACAGTTGACAAACACTTGAAAATGCTGCGCATGCATCGAGCTGCGCGTTGGGATTATTTGTGGAGGGGAGGCTCGCGTTTGATAGGGGCGAGAGAGGGGAGATGTATACGCGCGTATATACCATAAGAATGAATTTGAGTACAGCCGTCTGCAAGGTGGAGGATGAAGAAGGACGAGGTGGATGACGGAGGTGGTGAAGTTGTAAAGGTGAGAGGGAGGTGGATACGCGAGACAAGGACAGAGGGTGAAGTGCTTCGGGTACAGGTGGGAGGGGGGTTACCGGTTGCATAACGTCGTTGCCTCGGTCTCTCGTCAGACTACAACGCCGGTAGCTCTCCTTAGACGAGTGTTCGTAACTTTCTTTTTTTTTTCCGTGACGCAGCGTCGGCAAAGAACGCTTTGGTATCTAAAGCCGGTATCACGCCGCTTGAATTGCGCGGGCGACTTTCGCCCGGAATCCCGAGCGCGATGACGAAAGTTCGTGAATTCCTTGTTTCTTTTTTTCTTGCTTTCTTCAGGCATTTTTCATATGGCCTTTGTCAATGGATTCGCGACATGTAGAGGAATTGGGAAGATACCGACATTGACGGTGATCGATTTTGGAAATTTTTTGTTGAGGTTGAATTTTTTGTAATTGATTCGTTATCATTTCGGTACCGTAATATAAGTTGGTGCGTCGCGAGTTTGCGGACGTGGATTTTTACCCTGTTCGAATTTTTTGGTCTTGAAAGGAAGTTGTCAGTTTTTTTTTTGAATCGATTAGATTTTTCAGTATTCAAGTGTTTGTAAACTATAGCCCGTATTCACAACTCGCTCTTAAAGTCACTAACAGAGTCGCTTGTAGTTAAAAGTCACTAAGAAAAAATTTAAA
>JARQTJ010000410.1:167013-208811 GCA_030142635.1 Trachelus troglodyta | reverse complement strand
GCTTGTAGTTAAAAGTCACTAAGAAAAAATTTAAAAGCGCGCTATTAGCATTAAAAGCGAGTTCTGAATACGGGCTTATATGTATGCTAGGTAAATTGTTTTCGTTGATAACTCTTAGATCTCGTAAGGGAGTAGATTTTTGATAGACGTCCAAGTGACACTTGTTTGTTTCACGTGCCGATTATATACAGGGTAGCGAATAAAATTAGTCCGACTCGGATCGTTCCATTCTTCTCGGAGCGTTCCATTTAACAGTCTTTTATGTAAAATCCATGGATATCAGAATTCGCATAAAAAGAAAAGTCCTACGTGCCTTATTAATAACGATTTCGCTTTGTTCCGCTGCTTTTGTACGAATTCTTTTTTCTTTTTTCTTTTACCCAGATATCACAGGAACAAAGCGCACCTGCTGATCGTTAAGGCGTTTCTGTCCTGCGCCGCGTTACAATTCATCGATTCAATGACCTTTTTCATGTGAAACGTGGTGAAATTCGTAGGTGGTATAAAGCGAGAGAGAGGGAGGCGGGAGGTGGAGGATGAAAAAAATGAAGGCCGCGCACGAAAACGTGTCCAGCTAAAAGTACACGACTGTTGCAGCGGGGAGCTAAGGCCACGTCCGACAGTACCGGGGGGGATCGACGACAAAACAAACAAACAAAACAACAAGTACAACGTGCAAGGTCCTACCGTCCCACTAAACCTAACTAAATCCCGAGCCACGTGCTCGAGATAAAATCACGAGGTTCACGCATGTTTAACGATTCTATCGTGCGCTTAGAATCGCATGAAGAATCCACAGTGCATGAATGAATCAAGTTTATAATCATTATGGATCATCGTCCTCGATTCAAGGCGATTACCCCTGTCGCTGGTAGTATCGAGTAGCACGATTTTACTAATCGTTCTAATCACTTGCGAACGATGCAATAAAATAATATCAACAGCATCGATTACAGATAAGAATTTTTCAAAACCAACCCTATCTTGTTTTAAATTTAATTATTTTTTTTAATAAAATCAATTTTCATTTTTCTCAGAGATGATATCAGTGGTCCATTCGAATATTTATCAAAAAATATCATCGCAGCAGCCCTATTATCAATTATTCTCGAATGGTCATAGGTTTCCCTAAAAAAATCCAGATTATTAAATTAAATCGGTATCTAGGCGGGGGGAGGGATTTTGTATTGTCTTCTCCCCCCCTTCTTCATTACCTTTAATCTCATTTAATCCATAACCCAGTCTCTTGGCACGAGAGATGCCAGCCTAAGATACATGTCTAAAAAGGTTGCCAGTAGCGTCCCCTATAAGTTTACCCGATACACTTTCACTGATACCAACCTAGCCAAACGTTATAATAAAATGGCATAACCATTGCCAACGGCAATGTAATCGTAATTCAGAAAGTTAATAATCGCGGTTTAATAAAACGTCACTTTTTGCACGTGGAAGCAAATGACAGCTAGTGTCTGACCACGTGCGTACCTCGACTACGTTTAACGTCATCGATCTACAGAAGCATGGGAAGGCACGTAAGCCGACCAATAAAGGGGCATTTCCACTAGGCATAGGAGACAGGACGAATACCGTCTGACCGGCACGTGGTGTGACTCTTGTGAATTTACTAGGGAAAAAAAAATTAACCATGCGAATATTTCATCGCGACGACGCCCGGCGTCCTTTTATTCGTCGTATCGCCGCTTGTTGTTTTCCACGTCACGAGCGTCCTTCCAACGCGACTACCGGCGGACATTTCGAAATTCTTTAAGCGGAATACGAGGCGCTATGAATTTCATACGTAAATGCGATTCGTAAGAGAGCGAACGGTGTATGCGCGCTTTTACATTGTGGCAAGACTTTCCAAATCGTTATGATTCATACGAACGGCCGGGCCTCTTATTTATTTTACACTTTTATTTTTTTTCCCCTCTTATTTCTTCTTTTATTTTTTCAACACGATTATTGCCACCTATATATACATGACATGTGCGTAATGTAAAACGAATTAACGAATCGTCACCATGGTTGTACCTCAGGGTTGTTATACGATAATAATAATAATTTTGACAAGGACTAACATAATGTTTTGTAAACAACAGAGACCTTGTTTATTAATAACCACGTGGACGGAAATAAAATAATATATGACAGAAGAATACGTTTCTTGGTCAATGATACAAATATATACATATATATACACACACACATATGCTGGACATACATTAGATATAAGCCACTTGACTTCAGCAAGCTTCAAGCTGATCAACGAAGACGAATTATTTTCTTTATCTTTTTATATTTTCCAAGAATCACTTTCTTTTTTGGTATTCTTACGAATGACTTGCACGTGCCTGGAATGTTAAGGAGTTGAAAAATATTTTTGCACAGCCAAAAGGAAAACGCAAGATCGCCAAAGGGCCGAGCATAAAATAATATTAATATAAAGAAATTCATGACCTCGCACCCTTAACCGATATCATCCCTTGCGGAGAACACTGTATTTCAAGAACGCGTATACATACATTTTTTTGTCATCGAGAGGGAGACACGATGTATTCAAAGGGATTGAAACGCTCGGATCGAAATGTCACGCGACGCCCCGACACATCCCCCTTTAAGAGCTTTAATATAAGAGCCCGTTGGGCACATTTTTCCATATCTCCGACATTTCTGAAGCTGCCTCTCTCCGTTAAAGTTCTCTGAGGGACACTCTATAGATGTGCATATATGTATAGAGATTGGTGCATATACCTATACTTGTCTCTGTATATATATCTATAGGGTGGCATCGATCTGCCTTCCATAGCGCAGAAAGCTATGAGAGACACGTATGTATGTACCACATACTATATATATATATATCACCACCTCGCTAAGGGTAGTTCCGTGTACTGGTGTGTCGTCGAGGCATTAGGGCAGTGTGCGAAGGCACCGAACATAATGAGAAGAAGGGTAGGAAAGAGCGAGAGAGAGAGAGAGAGAGAGAGAGAGGGAGGGGGTGGTTTTCTACCTATGCCAGTACCCACCCGCTATAGGGGATGCTGGACTGAAATAAAGAATTCTTAGGCCGTAAGGCGTCGCCTTGGAAATGCGAGAACCTACTACCCCTTTTCTTCCACTAGTTCTACTTTTTCATTTCACCCCTTTTTTCCTGCACTTCCCGTTCCACCCTTACCTCTATGCTCTATCTCGTCGTTCCTTCCTACTTTGTTACCCTTTTTGGTTGATTTTTCTCATTTTGTTTATATTCAACTTTTACCTGCCCTCGAGGGGAGACAACCTCTGTTCTTTTATATTTTGGGGTGAGGTAGGATGATAGGGGGTACCTAATAAATTTTTTGTACATATGTGTTATTTTATTACCTTATGAGATGAATGGGGTAAAGTGTGGTTGAAAAAAAAAAAATGAAAGGTTGGATTGAAAAATGGTTTGCTCATCCCTGGCTGTAGTGGTGAATCGGTTGTTTCATTACTTTTTTTTTCCCGCCTCAAGGTCGTCACTGCGCAAGGCGCGTTTACGGTGAACGATTTTTTCAGTCGAGCTTTCAATTAAGTTTCAGCCTACGTCACATTAATAATCCTAAAATATTTTCGAAATGCGCCACAGACTTCTCCTCAAGTCGTTACCCCGGCACATGAAGAAATTTTAAAAGCTTTCCTCTACGTCGCCGCGTTATCTTGACGTAACATTGAGTCTGAGGAAATAGCAAAAAAGTAATTCACGATAATCCTAGTGACTTTCGACAACAACGTAGTAACGACACACTACAGGGTTATATCCATTGCCAACGGCAAAGGGCTAAAAAGCAGGGATTTTCGTGCCCGGCAAAAGTGACCACTTTCGGTCTTACGCGAGACAGAAAACATTAGTGCCATCTATCGGTAATCCCCTGAGTTACAATCTCACGTGGTGAAACATGGGTAGCTTTATAAAACCTCCCTAGGGATCGCAACGAATATCCCTAGACATCATTGCACCAGCATCGTAATATCTGCCAGTGAACAGTAACGGACTCTTCAAAATTCACATACGATATACGAGAAAGATAGTTACGAAATATTACACGTAAAAAAAAATAGATAAATTCATTAGCAGAGCGACAGTGTCGGTTTTATTAATTCTAGGGAATTTTTTTCATCTCCCTCGCACTTTCGTCAGGGCCGTCTTTTAGATGGTGCACAAAGGGTGCACGTGCAGATGTATTGATGTTTCGACGACATGGGCTTCAGTTGCACGGCCTGGTATCGATCTGGGAACCCACGCTTCCGTGCCTCCTCCTCCCCCCCCTCGCCACCTCCACCCCTCCTCCAGGAACTTGACGACCTCCCGCACTCCGCCACCTCCTCCACAACCCACGATATTCTCTACCCTCTGGCCTCTATCGTATCCTCCTCCTCCATCTCCACCTCCTCCCGACTTCGTCCCATCCACCCTCCTTCTCTTCACCCTCAATGTTAAAGCTCCACCTCGCTTCAAACCTCCACGACGGAACCTCCCACGGCAGCCCCTAGCTTCCAGCAAATATCACACTCGAATGAAAATGTCTGAAAACGCTGGGGGAACGGGAAATGATACATTAAGGTTGTTGCCTACCGACGCTACGATTTCAATTCTTGTAGGGCGCCAAGGGGAGGTGTTGGGTATTGAAATTTGTATAAAAAACATATATATTCTAACCTCCACGTGGCCAAAGCTACCCCCGCATACTGTTATTATACACGTAATGACGTTTAGCCAGAGTACGCGTGTCCACGTACACATGTATCTGTATACAAAATGTCGACAGGCTGGTCGGACGATTTCGCGAATTCCCAAAGAAACCCCCCGGGGGCCGTGCGCCATTTGAAAGTAGCTGACTTGCAAAACGCACAGTCGACGGGTTTCCTTTCGAGTTTTGCTACGCTGGCTATACAGCTACACGAGAAGGAATCGGTAGTGCGAATAGGGAATTTCGAAATCGGCCACGTACGACGTAAATAAATCCCTAGAATTTCCAACCGATAGATTTTGCAGTAATTACGTCTTACAATAATAACAATAACCCCCTCTCTACTCCCCCCCCCCCACCATATCCCATGCACTCTCCTAACCTTAACGATCCCTAATTCCCCACCGTAAGCCAACGCACCGCATTTAATTTCGCGGCTGTCATCGATCCGCCAAATAAAAAACGGCGCGTAACTATTTTAGCCAAACAATCAATCCCAGCCCAATGATCAAACCCAAAAATTTAATTTACCTATATCGTCTATCCGTATCACGTATTGCAAAGCTAAATTACCTAATTTCCATAAAAAAAATTAATTTTACTTAAATTTTCATCTCCGGCGCGTTATTAATTACCAGATCGAGCAGCAATACGAAGATTATCATCCCGGTCACATTTGCCAACCAGTATGTGAGTAAGAGCCAAGAGAATTCGTTATCAGTATACATTCCATAGAATTTTCCGAATCGAGACCTACTTTCGTACGGCGCAACGCAATAGTCTCAGACACGAAACGCAAGCGGGAGAGATACGTGCGTGTCATATATGTAAAGAAAGTCAAGTCGATAGCGGAAGCTTTCCTTTATTACCGATCGGATGACGCATCTTTTCTTTTTTTTTCTTTTTTTTATCTCTTATCACAATCAACACAGACTAAGTTCGTAACGTGTATCTACGTGGATATCGATTTTTTATCATACATATATCGTTGTTACGATCGATCGATAATCAACGAGAAAGTCCTTATCGAATCTGCACGGTCGATCGTTTTATTATTTATTCCAATCTGGACCAAAGGATCACGATCGATTGAGAACCGTGGCTCGGATAATTAAACTGTCAGACTGAGTGGCATAATACCGATCTAGAATATCGCGATCGGCCACCTCCGCCATTACGGATTGGGATAGTCTGTTCCGATTCTGAATTACTCACCCCCCCTCTCTCTCTCTTTCTCTCCTCTCCCACTCTGCTCCTTTCTTCGATACAGTAATAGACCGATCGCTCTTACCCGATCTCTTGACTTCAGTATATATATACATATTGACTATGCTTTAAAGAGAGGGACCGGTTGGTACTACTGGCGCGGGTATGTCGTCACCGCGCAGATTTTTTCGTGAGTGAAAGTTAGGTTATACATCTGCGGGGAGTTGATTGGAACCGTGAATTCGGCCCGGGACCGGTTCAGAAATCTCTGTTACGAAATCGGGCTTGTAGTTCCGAGCAAAATTGTCGACGGGTCCGATCGGTACTTGGTATTTAAAAAAGACGCCATTTTTCTTATTGGCAGGAATAATTTTTTTAAAATGACAAATAAAAGAAAATTTTGATCCAATTTTTTTATTCGTTCCCATAAATCGATTAGTGTTATCATGAGATAGCGTATATATATAAGTCATATATATATATATATTGGTTATACCAATCATGTAATCTCGTACTGCGTGATTCCTTTCACTATCAATTATTCTCACCTTATAACGATCGCAGCATCGATCTGGCAAGATCTCTCCGTCATCTCCCATAAAACTTTCAACCAGATAAAACCTCAACAGTCTTATTCATCCGCTTACAAAGTATCTTCAATCTAACTCAAGACTTTAAAGAAAGCTCGTTAATCATCCCCGCTGAATCAGGCAATCATCGAACTCGTTCTTGAAATACCGAATAAGAATCTTTCGAACCTCGATACGTATGTAATATGCAATACGGTTGTGCATACCGGGTGTCCGTATAAATTCACGCAGCATCTCAAAGAAGAGCAATTAATTATAAGTAGTAGGAGCCTGTCCGTATGGAGGCGAAAGATGTCGGTAGACATCATAAAGGTCGGTTCATAACGACGGCTGGTCAAAGCTTCAGCCAATAATGACTGGCTATTTTTCGTTCTGTCAACTGGAAGGATTCTCATGGAAACCCGATTTGAATATTACATGGCAATGGGTGAAGATTTGAAATCAGTACGAAAAGTGTTGCCAGCCTATATACCAGGTAAAAAATTGTTTTTCTACACAATATCAACATTTTCAAAATCTTAGTTCTCCCCAATCCCAACGACAAAATGGACCAACAAGATTAAATAGTCTATTTAAGCTAAGTCCGTTACCTTTGATACTCCCGGATGACGTGTGGGGTGTTTGCGGTGCGTGCGTCAGGGGTAAAGGCGACGCTGATGAAGTCGCGGAGTGTTCCAATTTGGAACTCACCGCGCTCCACATCTCGAACATGTTGAACGCCGTGGTGACGGTTTTACCGTGTTCGACAAGATGTCCAACGGTACGTACATACGAGTGAACTGCACTGCGTCACATATCACACGCAACACCCGTTATCGTCTACTCTGTACGACGATAATTTTGGACTCTTCTGAACTTCCTTCTTTGATTATTATTTCCTTTCGAAAAGACAAAATTTCTTTTGTCTCTCCTCTCGCTTCTCTATCTTCTCCTATGAACTGTGTTTCACGTGAGAACGTTCAGCGTAGGCACCTGAGGTCACTGGGCACTGTTTACGTAACAGATGATTTTTTTTCTCTTCACTTGGCAGATACAACTGAAATACGATGATTATGGGGGGTTAAGTATATTAATCAATGCTTTTCGCAGTAATTAATATAATCGCTGATAAATATTCCCCATGAGTCTGATATATGCATTAGAAATTTAGAAAAAAAATATATCAAAAAATTTCATTCTGCGTATGAGAGGGGTTGGACAGGATGCTGGATGAATTTTTCTCTCTATGCGTGCGGTAAGCGTATTCTTGTGTGAGACTGTATTGTCTAGAAAGGTGTATAAGTGTCTGTCCACATTGTGCTGTGTATGTGTGTAAGCGCGACGCGAGGATGGTGGTGTCACGTTGGCAAAAGTGGAGCAGCGCCCTCGGGCGCTTCGAAGAGTGAACGTGGTGTTCTGGTTGCAGCTGTAAGTAAAGCTGCGTTTACACGTAGACTTGAGCTTGCGATATTTAAATTGACGACCTTTGACCCTATGATAAAAATCTCACCTCCCCCCTGCCCGGCCTTAATTCAACCATATAAAGAATTTTTCACACGCGTGTACATGATTCCATGTGAGATCGATAAAAGAGAGCGCCGATTTTCCAGATATCATCGCAACGTGTGAACGTGCCCTAAGGGTCCGTTTGAGATATAAAAGCCAGGATCTCCTCACGCGTGATCAGAAGGACACGCTGCCGAGATAAACGATCATTAGCGCGAGCAGCTGATTGATGGCGAGGGAAGAAATTGGGCGAAAAAATAACATGTGATTTAACCTGCCTCTGGCTTACTGACTTAACAGTTATTATAATTTCAACCAATAGGAATCGGCCGTCCGACTGACAATTAACATCGCCTTTAGCGCCATTCCATTAACTCACTAACGAACCAAACGTTTTCGCGCGACACACCGCAAGCTCTCTCGTGTATCCACAAAGCTCGCACACGCCGAAAGTACCGACATAAAAAATTTGCGGTACGCGCGCGACGTTGGTTAGAGCTTTTTTGCCTGAAAAATATTTCACCTCAAACTCATTTCCCGCCCGCGTTACTCTCGCGCGACCTTAAAAGCTCTGCCGGCACGAACCACTGAGCTTCGCCCAGAAGAGTCGGTTACTACCAGGAAGCTTTTTGGCGGAGCTTTTGAATCTGATTGACGAGAACAGCCTTTGCATTACTATCCACATCACGAACCGTTTCCCGAGCTTTTTTCATCGGACGAATCAGAAATTGAAAAGCTTTTTTTTAAGAAACGAAAAAAGCTCGCACAAATTTTACCATGCACCTCCAACGATTCAACGGAGTAACAAAACCGTACGGCGTCACTTGCGCGCTCACCGTCGTATGTTTCTATCATTCGGGCGGTTCCCCTTTAAGCGGCTGCAGCATTGCAAGCACGAAAGCTCGTCGAGGGGAACCGCACTTTGCTATCGAGCGAAGCTTGCGACCGAGCGACCACCAAGCGAGCTTGCCTTCCTGCTTGCCTGCTTCCATGCCTGCCTGCTTGCTATAGTACCTGCTCTAGGAGTAGGACGGAATTCACTATAGAACATAGTCTGGCGCACGTACATATATACATATACATATATATGTATACATAGACCACTAACACTCCGAATGTATTTACTATATACTTCGCGAGAGTTCTATATGCACTATATTCAGTCAGGCCCTAGTAGCCCAGTGCCTTGTCTCCTCGTTCTCTTCCTATCAACAGTCTTTATATGTATATATATATATATATGTATGTATTATATATAGCTGTGGGTGTATATATTCATGATATTTTATATATATACATATATGTATATATATAGACATTCTCTAGAAGGAAGTGAGCTGTATGCACGCGCTGCATACGTACCCTATATACTTATATAGATATAATCACTATGTACGTATTAACCACAATATATAAACCACGACGTGTATTCTACTACCCCGTTAAAAGATCGAAGGGTGTGAAAGCTCGAAATGGACTTTACAGTTTAATTGTTTTTTTTTCCCTCTCTTCTATTAACACGATATAGTTGCCGTAGTATTTGTACACGAAAAACTCCTGTTCAAGTAAATCGGCGCGATTGAATGCTCTCGTCTTTCGTTGGGTTTTTTCATCGTTTTTCTTTCAACTTCGATTTTGCACTTGCAAATGTTTCTGAAGAATTTAAAAATCCGTTGTAGGGGCAGGGTGGGTGCGGCGGGGGGAGGGGGTGGTGGTGGAGAGTGCTTCTCTTTATCTTTGCGCCTTTCGAAGATGAAAGAAAAAGAACGTGGAGCTCGTTCTCAATCAGCAAATTGAAAATATAATCACGACGATATTATCTTAGCGTCTTGACGACTCGCGAAATTTTCCACTGTGCGCCTTGGGGTGCGTTTACAATTTTCTTTTTCTTTCGACTTCCGTTAGTCGCTTTGTTTCGCTTCCACGATCTCGCAGCACAGACGTCAGTTGAAAGCTCGCCATTAGCCGAGCTTTAAACCTTACGCCAGTCACTTACGGGTTAAGACCACCCGCTATATAATTGAGCACCGGTAGTCGCGTGTAAATGCGGCTTTTAAAACGTATCAGTAAATCATACGAAGTAAAGTAGTTCTTTTTTTGCCCCCCTTTACACGCCATACTTTTTCGCGATCCTAAATACAATATTTAATACCCAAAAGTTGATCTAACTATACAGGTACCAGCTCTATATAGATCGCGCGATAATCATCAATGAAAACACGTCTGGGATACACCTTAAGCTCACAGCCAAAGTTTGCCTATACCAACCGTACGGAAAGTGAAACTGCTTAGTTCCGTGATACCGGCTTCAAGACTGGAACGGGACTGCAGAATAGAATTTACGAAGTTTCGAACACACTGGGGATCAACCTTAAGGTCCGTTCACACAACCCAGTTTAATCGCGTCTGACTACCGCGACGTACCCACCTATAGCTACGACGAGGTCAAGTAAATATTTGATCGGAGATGCAACCGATCGTCCATTATAAAAAAGAAAAATAAGAATAATAATCAATTTCTAATCGAATCGACTTCAATCAACCTATACGTCTATAAATAAATTGATAAGCGATAAAAAAATTTTAAACTAACTTAGGGTAATTTCCAATATTCATTTCCGGTACTGCGAGCGTCCTAGTGTCTGACTTGTATGCGTATAGATATGACAGTGACACGATGTCGCTGGCAGTGAATTTAGAAACGTACCCTTATACTCAAACTGTTGAACTGTACTACGGAACACTGGGAGTCCTACCTAACCTCGTGTTACAATAATCGTCAAATAAACAATCGCCTAATCGTCATCTGTCTTTGACAGAACAGTAGCACGGGGTATATAGATACGTGACGTGTGCGTAGGTAAAGCCGGCGTGTTTCCAAGTGGCGATATAACAGCAGCGAGAATCGTTGTACAACGCCATGGCACTGTAGCTCGTATAGTCGGAGTATGAATTATTTTCGCCGTGGGGGCATCGCATCTTATTTAGGTCGTGTACACGTAGTCGCTGTTCTAGTAGGTCTAGCGCTACGCCATGTGGCACAGGCTTACGGAAAGAGAGTCTTTGCGTACAAGACTGTGCCAGAGTAGGGTATTAGCATTGACAATTAAAATTTAATAAAAATTTTAATAATTAATAATCATTGACATTGGACCGGGATAAATTTATAGCTTCTACTTTGATTCGATCGATCAGTGGGTATCGAATGAAAGTGCGCAAGCCACGTGACAAATATTTTGTTATGAATTTTTTTTATATGAAATTTTTCATATGAAAATATTAAGAAAAACAATCGATGCCGTTATAAATTAATTTTTTATTCGCGAATATATTTCTCGTGGACCGCGTTCATTTTTCTTATCTCAAGATGAGAACCCACAGTTTCTCATTGACACGCGTGTGCATCTGCGCGCGCATGTGTGGGTACGTTTGCGTGGTAGTAGTGAATAATTCGCAACTTGCAGAATCTACGTATGTGTTAAGTGTGACTGTGAAGCGCGTATGTGTATGAGATGTATTACTTAATAATATGCATAAGAGAGAGAGAGAGAAAAGAATGAGATGTAAGCAGGAACGAAAGAGGAGACAATTTTTTGTGGATAAAATATGAATTTGGGAATGAACATAAAACATTAAAAAAAGAAAATTTGAAAACCCACCAGTGATTATAGCTTGTCGCTAAAGAATCAATGCGAAAATTTGAAATCTTTCCTGAATCGGTAATTCGCTATTAAAAATCTTGCGAATTAATCGAACCGAACCTGCGCAAGTATTTGCTTCGAATGTCGCGGGTTGATGGGAGCAGATAAGAAAATTTGGAGAGAGCGACAAAGAACGTGAATTATATTGAACCTTGTAAGTTTAGGGTTGCGGATATAAAATCTCGAAGGATGAAATCACAACACTTAAATAATAATAATAATCACAGATTTCCCGAGGATTCGCGATTTCGCACTTTGCCAATGGGACACACTTTCACTCGCGACTTTCTTTAGGACACCTTCCCGTTCGTTCTTGACTCTCTTCTTACTTAACGTTACTTCGAGGCACACTGTATATTTCGTGACACGTAAGATACGTCACGATTTATTATCAAATTAAAAATTCATTTTTCTCCAAAAACACTGGTAGACGATATTACTATCCGCAATCGTCGATCTTCCTGAGCTTTACGGAACCAAGAAAGATCCTGGGCGATCCAACGAGTCGCGTGGATGATCTAACGCGATGATCTTTCAAGCTGGATCCTTCGTAGTAAGGAGAACCCTCGTGAATCATAAGCCTCAAACTTGGTACCGGTCGATGTTCGGTATCAAAAAGAAAAAAAGCTAAAAAGCACACAGTGAGATCAATAAAAAAAGCGTAAACCTCGAAAAAGATGGATTATACCAAAACACGTACATTCTGAATATCCAGACACAGATCCGTCACATCGTACACAAAAGTCACGTGGTCACATTCGAGAAAGTTGTGTAAAGTAGAGGAGAAAGAAAAGAAAAGAAAAACAAAAGGCACACACTCAGGACCACGTAAAAAGTCATGCGCGATTCACTTTCGATGGGTGCGAAGTAAACGCGCGGATAAATATCCTGCCGAGACGTTATCACAATTGAATATATCCAGCTGACAAGAGTGACAATCGTCAATAAAATCCAATTGTACCGAACGTCACTCGCGTGGTGGCAGCGATCTCTTCGTAACGCCAACAACAACACATCGCAACAGTCGCAACGAGCGTTTTGAAAAAAAAAGAAACGTTAACAGACACTAAGGATCGCTGACGAACGGAAAGAGAAAATTCAAAATAAAAGTCACACGCAAAGTCCCAGCATCGTTTACAAAGGGCCCAGACACTGTGTCACTCGTCGACTGGCATTAACAATTTTTCTTTTTTATTATCCTCGAGCAAAAATTCTTCGAGCTTTACACGGTTCCTTTTTGCCGTTAGCCGGTTTTGACTGACAGCCGGTTCCGTGGAACGGTTCTGGGATGTGGTTCTTACACGACCGTGGCTCTGGGTTGACTGGTGCGCGCAAGACCAGAAAGCCCCACCATCCATTTTCCCTCGGACGGAGCAGCGAGCCAGAGCGAGAGAGTGCTTCGGGAGAGAGGCAGAGAGTGTGGAGGAGAGAGTGCGAGAGTAGTGAGAGAGAGAGAGAGAGAGAGAGAGAGAGAGAGAGAGAGAGAGAGAGAGAAATAGGGAGGGAGGGTGGGTGGAAGGAAGGAAGAAGAGGGGGTGGGAGAAAAAAGAGAGACAGAGAAATAACGTTGGTACCGTAAGGGGGTTGGAACGGAAGGGTTCCTCTCTCTAAGAGAGCACGTTGGGGTAGGTCCACTCAACCCACCCACCCTCTGGAACATGAGGTACCCAACCAGAAGTGCCGAGTGGTAGGGATGGCTCTTGAATGGAGTTGTATCTTTCGGATGCTGCGACATCATAACCGCGCTGTTATCTTCATTCAGGAATTTCTCAAAACTGTTTCAACGCTGTTCCTCTATGGTGAATATACGTGTGTTTTATGGGTTCCGTATTGTTGGTCAGGATGATTTTAATTTTTTTTTCTCTTTTCAACTTGGACACTCTGTTACGGAGGCAAACTCTCGACTGTCACTCAAGGAAGTCGTAAAGGTTAAGGTATACTCTCTGTCATTTATTTTATGGTGTCCATTTGCCGTCGTTTCTTATACGGTCATGGTTAAGCATGGGGGACGGTACTTTTATCAGGTACCAATGTTTGGTACCATTTTTCTTTTCGGGCATTATAAAGGGTACGCTTGCTACGTTTAGTGAATTATGATTGACTGAATTTCTTTTTTTATGAAATTTTCAATCTCACTCTTTTTTCTTCTTATTATCTTTTTGAGGTTTTAGGACTGTCAATACCGACTTTCGCTCGAACGGTCGTTTTGATACGGTGTGAACGCGGCTTTAGGTCAACTTGGTGTCGACAATCTCTCTGGGGTATTTGGAATACTGTTTCATTTATGTGGTTCACGCATACTTGTCCAACCTGAACAGGTGTTTAACCGTGAGGATCGTAAAACAGATTCGGAACCTACCCCAATACGGTGACACCACCGGCAGAGCGAGAGAGAGAGAGAAAATACAATGCGATAGCAGTATAGAGAAAGAAAGAGAGAAGTAAGTCCCTAATTCCCTTTCAATCCTCGCGAACCACTCGAATTTCTATGTGCTCGGGATGTCTAGACATTTTGATCGTTCGGAGTTTCCTGAATTGAATTCAAAAAATAAAAATAAAAATTAATATACCCCCCCCCCTCCCTCAAAGCGGTGCTACCCTAATTAAATTTTCATCGGATCAAACAATACGAAAATTCGTAACAAATTTGGACTCGTCCCTAAAAATTTACCGGTAAGGTGATCATGGATCGATCGGGTATCAATTCGATCCCATCTTAATGTACGCGAATCGATCGAGCCCGATAACCAATAGGATATTCTATACATTTCGAAGCAAGCTACCTGCAGCGCATCAAAAGGTTCCACACAATACAGTAGAATTCAGACTCGTGGACAATGAACCCACGCGGTATATACCGGGTGACGTACAATGCGTGAGAGCCCTTAAAAAAAGATGAAAAAAAATATGACGTATAAATGCCAATGGGACCTAGCGGTTCCTGACAATTGCTCAAGAAATCCTCACGGTTCCTCATAGTTCCTGACGGACACTCGATATCGTCCCGTTAGGTTTTCAATTCGATTCGCGTTCGATCCTCACGAGATCGAGAGCGTGGGAGGAGACGATGGGAGGTTACGTTTAAAAAAAGGAAAGAGGGAAATGTCTTTTTTTTATCCATCTCATAATACGGGCATTCACTCCCCCGATTTTTTTTTTTGAGAATCGATAAAAGGAAGTATCTAAGAAAATAATAGGAGAACCAAAAATATTACGTAACGGTCAGGGTGCACTTCCCGTATACCTTGCACAAAGATGAATCATTATATCGAAATACAAGAAGCTGCCGTGTATCTCCTTCCTATTGTTAATATACATGCTCGATTTTTCTAAAAATTTTTTTATCCTTTTTTTCAAATTTCAATACGCCACTCTCACCTGTCGGATTGTCTAACGTTACTGCCTACAACGGCCCTTGGTCCAACTAGAAGGTTCATCGTATTAAATATTAGTTGTGATAAATAATTCTTGACCATCTATACTACATACATGCATATAGTACAATATACTCTAGTTTTCATTTTCGCTAAAGTTACGTACAAATACATAAAATCCATATACACACCGACCCGTTATATATTTAACACAGTATATAGAATCGACAAGAGGCTGACCCGGTATAATGTATTCCTGTGGTGTGAACGAGGCTTAATAGTTTAATTACGATTATTAGTGGGTTCCTGACTGTGGTTGCGTAATGACTCGAGCGATAATTAGTACTAAATTGGTTAATAGAATTTTGATAGAATTTGAGATAGTTACATAAATACATCGAGTATAGATACTATCCTGTCAACGTAAAACGTGGCAGTTACTCCTAGAAGGATAAATTACGTAAATTTTAACTCCTGAGTCCAAGGGTTGAATAATGTTAAAAAGAATTTTCGTAGCTGTTCGTAAGAGAAAATTTTTTTTCCTCAAATTTGTCATTGATAATAATAATGATTGTCCGCGTAAAACCGATCTGTCCCACTTACGTTAAAAGGTGGGAAATATACGATAGACTTCTCGTCACCAGAAATGAGCACTATTTCTGTCGCCAACCAATATAGAATACTTATGTCACTTCGTCCCGAAGAAACTATACTTCATTCAGGCTATCGAGCCTGCGACTCCGACGCTGCCGTCGCTTTTCAAACAAAGGAAATCGTCTAAGACGCTCGTCAAGGTCTTTCGGGACGAGGCTCGACTCAGTGACGAGTCGACGGAATCAAACGAAAATTGCGATAACCGTTCCGGAAACGTATAGTAAGACTGTTGGTCGTCGTTTTGACAGGCGTAAATTTTTGCGTAACGGCCATCTAGGATCGTGGGTCCGCGTAGTAACGGAAACGATGAAAAATTGGGGCGCGTCAGTTATATTAATAAATGAATCCTTCGCGGCCGAATGGTTTGTATATGGTTATTATACGAGTGTCGCCAGGAAGTCTTTTCTGAAGATGCTGACTAACGTCGAAATATATGTGTATGTATATACGTATATACGTTCGGTGACTCGTGTACGTCGGGAAAAATGTGAAAATACTATTTTACAGTGTTCTTTGGTCTTCTTTGTTGGTTTGCTGGTTTTTCGACGTATTACAGTTATCTATACTGTATACTTGCTGTCAACGACCTACCTTCCCCAGTTCCGAGGTTTGGAACGTGATGCTAATGGAGACCGGTAATGGCACTGGATTACAAAGAGAAAGAGAGAAAATGAAAAGGAGACAGACTCGGGTCCGTTAAACGAATTACGTGAGCGTCTAGCGTCGGAGAGTTGAAAATTGTCCTACGAATTCAGCTGGTTAACCATAAGCCAGCTGGTGGGTCTTATCGTCGAGAATGCAAAGTGGGTTCGGACGAGGTCGTTTTCTGTAAAAGCGTCGCGACGCTTGGCAGAACATAGACACCGATCGTTAGACTGTTTAAGATATCAGTGTTTTACTTGGTAATGAGTCATCGTTACGGCCTATTGTAATCAAACGGAGAAATCATCATGGGTGCGCGTTATCGTTACTGCGCTAGAATTTTTTAATCGGTAGCTCGGGTCATACAGTGTTATTATAAAATCGTCGTAAGTCAATTTTAATGATAATAATAATTTGGTTAAATTTATTGCTCAATTTATAAATCGTCATTCCGGGACCTTTGAGACTTTTTATTTTCGAGTATGCTTTGTTAATAGTCGCTAGGTCCTACGAGGCCAATTTTTTTTCAATTGCCGGTTTTACTCCGACATACAAGGCCGAGTGCCGCTGGAGCCATTGGAGCAAAAACGGGTCTATGCTGCTGGCGGGAACGGGTGGACTATTTGAATGGGTCATTGTCACTTGTTTGAGATCATGGATGATCATCTTCGATTATGATTATTATACGTGTAATTATTTATATATATATACGTACCGTTTTAATTTCGAGTTTTACGTTAAATACTGAAAAGAGTGTCTTTTTTGTGAATTGCCAATAAAATGAGGTAAACTGATTTAATTTTGTCCAATTTACTCAAGGCCAACGGTAGTTACGAATTTGTGTTATTAATAAAAAAAAAGTATTATAACGTGTGACGCATGGCGCAACAAGAAATAAAAAGATCAGATTCAAAAAGCACAGTGCGTTCCTTTTATACGTGTTACGTGAATATAGTCATTGACCTCGGATATCGCAAAAAAGAAAATGTTAATCGAATGCAGGGAAGCGAAAAGATGCTCGACGAAGTTACATGTGAACGTCACCTAAACACCTCGGGTCAATGGACCGATAAAATTCTCGATTACCGTTCAATCGTGTATAAAAAGTGAATCATCTCGTATAAAATTATCAGAGTGCAGGTCGTTCGTTGTGAGTGATAAAGCTTGGAAAAACAAGCGACTGCGCGCCACACGGACGTTACGGAGAATTTTCAAAGCAGGGACAAAACGAAATTTTTAATCGCGGTAGACGAAATGAAAATCTTACAGCGATTGGCTGAATAATTTTTTTCCTTCAATGAAACACAACCCAAATTTGGTTTCCAATGCGAAGGTGTAACTAACCTTCTTGCTGTATTAAGTCATGTAGGTGGTAACACGTCGTCGGATGTGTTTTGTCCTGCTTTGTGACATCGCCCTAAGGAGTCGTGGGACAGTACGGCATTTTGAACGGTGTACAACTCGAAAGTACTGTTACCTACGCGAAGAGGCCCGATTTAAATTCATGTCACCAAAAAGTCGCAGTTGCGTCTGTTGTGCAATTCGTGAAAGCAGCTCTTAGGCAGTTAGCCAGGGGCCACGTGGGCCCAGCTCTTTTTTTCGTGTGGGAGAATTTTTATACGATCAACGGTAAATAACGAAGAACGCGCATGCGCATAGATTATGTGTCTTTAGGTACGTACGTACGATGGAGGTATAAAGGCGAATACGTATGAGGAAAAGATCTTAACAGTCTTGGGAAAATTCGACGATTTTATTCCAACTGCTGCTTTTTTTTGGGTGTGACTTTGGCTTTCCCATAATTCCTTGAGACTATGTTCTTGTCGCTCACTGAACACGCACCTTTAAGTGGGTGGTGTAGCGACGGAAAATGACTATCGAGTATCGTATATTAGCCCAGATGATTTTACAGTGATAATTATAGGATCTTATACATTTTATCTTTCCCCCCAAAATTTATACTTTATTTTATAATTTAAGCATTGAACATTTTTATTGTTACTTTCATCTTTTTCACTTTCTCATACATTTGTCCCATCTTGATTATCCTGGTTCTACCCTCGACGATTTATCCTTCTCGATACGTTAGGAAGGAATTTAATGAAAATCGTAGATCCACAAACCTTTATTTTCTTTTTTGTCAATCTTTTCGAGCATCTAGAAAACTCTAGAAAACTTCGGTCCAATATAATAGGAATATTCAACATTGTCAATTATCCTTCGAAATTCTGGATATTTTCAATGCATATAATTACGTACCAGAACAATAGAATCATAGAATAAACTATGAAATTTTTTATTTCTGTAACGATGAATTTTCACAATTTTTCATTATCCCACCGTCCACGGACACTGCGTTTCTTCCGTTCCACGATGCACCCGTTATTTGCACCAGAATTACGAATTACGTGTTTCTCCGCAATGCCGGAATATAGGTTCGAAGGAAAAGTAAAAGAGGAGAAAAAAGAAGAAAAAAAACGAGCAAAGAAAAAAAAAGAAGATATTTCCTCCTACCGTACGAACGTTAAACCCGCAAAGCCAGCGCCGGCTAAAATTATATTTCAAGTCGCGCATTCCCATTACATCGTTACAGTCGCCGAATGAAAGTACAGTAACGGTAACGCATAAGCCGTACACCGTTAGCGTAAAGTCATCCAGAGTGACTAGATATATATAGATATACAAGAGATCTAGTTACGTAGGTAGACGTAGACGTTATTATTAAAAAAAAGCAAAGGAAAAAAAAATGAAAAAAAATACAAAAAAAGACAAAGGTAATCTTTATCGCAATGACAGGAAACCTGCGATTTCTTTCATCTAAAAAGTTAGCTTCGAATCCTGTACAGTGCCTTGAGAAAGTAAAATTCCTAAGGGGTTGTTTCTCAATCCCTTCCTCGATGAAAGTGACGTACCAGCCCTTATTGTCCCATTTGTTAATTTTACCTTGTGGTACCCTTCGAAAATTTCGACGGACAGTAACATCGGGTAGGTTTCTTGGAGGGGTTAGAAAATTTGCTACCCTTATTTTATATCTTACCCTCGTTCAATTTACTCTGTGTACTGAAATAAACCGCGGGGGTTTTCGTTATACCTGAAACACGGGACGTTTTGGTAATTTTGTGGGCGACGTCTTTGACCGTGCGAAATTGTCAGGGCCGTTGCGGCACAGGTTGCGCCCTCGGCTTACTTACTCTCCTTGGGCCCAGTGCCGTAAATTAAACGAAATACGGTAGTTCCCGGTCGACAACCCGTTGTCCGTTGTTCGGGATTGTACGTGAGTCGTGAATTTTCAGTGGACTTCAGGTTCTAGGTAATTTATAAGGGTAGTTGACTGTACACAACCACGTGTACCGGGTCCTCGAGGTATCTGGCTGAGGGACAATTTTTTTTATTCGGTTTTTATGTCACTCGGTCGAAAGTGCAGAAGGACAAAAATTTAGAAAATGAATTTTCAATGCCAACCATTGAAATAGGAAATACCCCCCTCCCGCCTCCTCCATCCTCCCCAGAACCACACAAATCCTGAGGTATACAGAGAGACACGAAAATATGACGTTTCGAGTAATTTTCAATATTTTGTAATTACTTTGAAGTAACGCCTTAAGGATTTTCTTACTGCCTTTATAAATCCATGCAATTTTACAAAATTTTCAATTTTATCACCAACCAGTAACTTGGACACCTGTCGCTTTGTTCCCGATCGATTACCGGCGCCAGTTGTACAATCTGAGCAGTATTAATTCTCGCAAAAAAGAATTAGGTTAAAGACCGCACGCGACGCGACAACCTGCTTCGGGCGCATGCACATGTGTCCAGTCGTCGATATGCAAATGTAAAGAACAGCCGGTAAGAAGTCGTACGCGAAATCGCATCGGTTAACAAGATTTCAGCTGCCTGCCGGTGCACTGATTGGACATCGAATAAATCGACAATTATATTAATCCATAAGAGACACCTGGACGCAGTATCCAAAAAGACCAATGGACATGAGGTCAATAAAAAAAAATGCAACAAAAGTCTACCCTCACCTGGCAGTGAGTACCCATAAAAAATTCTGTACGAAGGTAATAAAAATATCAAAGAAAAAAAAATTAAAAGAAAAGAGAACATGCAAGACCAGAAAACCACAAATCCCATAATATCCACTACTTATTTTTAAAAGCCTCCGATATCGTATATTTCAACGTTAACCATACGCGAATCCATCAAAGTGAATTTCTGTACACGTGAGTTACGCAATTGGTACGTTAAACGAGCGGTGATCTTAAACAGCAGCCAAAATTGAACGTCGGGACGCTGCCGTATTGGACTCGTGTGGGGAAGGTGGTTCCTCGTGAGCACCTGGGCGCGTCTCTATGTCTGTCCGTCCTGTACGTCCATCCGTGGCGAGGTGGTACGGTCTAGATGAGAGGAGAGAGTATATTTAGTTGAGCTGGACTCGGGCCAAACTCATCAACGAAAATGAAATCTAGGTCTCGACTGGGGCTGCCACTCCGCCAAAAACCCTTTCCTACGGTTTCGAACCACCTCCACCATCGGCGGGACTCGGTTTGACAATCAATCGGTAGCCATTATCGGGTCGACCATTGTGGATCGGTTGCTGGAAGATGGCAGCTATTATCTGGACGAATTGTTTGTTACAAGCTTTTCTTCTTTTGTTTTCTTTTACTGTTTATAATTTGAAAACGTTTGATTGGCTTTGAGTCTTGTGTGCGTGGTGGGGACAGGAAGTTGGGAGAAGAAGAAGAAAGAAAAAATAGCGTACGGAAATTGACACGTACACGACCACACGTGGCGCAGGGCAAAACGCCAAGAGGACGACGTACAAAACCTGTAATAATAACGCGAGTACGTTATCACACTCGTATCGGTAGTTTATCGTAATCGTCATTGTTGTTAACCTAGTTAGAGCGACGAGGAGTACGCACAAAGAGATCATCGTGACTGGTTATTGAGGGGGATGACTTTCTTTTGTATTTACGGTTAAAACTGTAAAAAAGGATATTTTGATGGTTATTAGGTGCGTCTGCTGATATATAGATGTGGTTATAAACCACTGCGGTTTTTGGTATTAGATTGTTCTTGGGGTGTCTGGATTTTCCGTAGTTTGTCAAGTAGACGTTGTGTAAAAGTGATCTGGGAAAGTTCAGACAATTTTTTTCCATCTTCACAGTGCCCGGGTGGTATGGTTAAAACGGATTTCGACGAAATTAGTCATCCGAGAGACACGCATGACTAGTTTCCGCCTCTCGCCCTTCTTTGACTTTTTAACCGACATTCGGTAAAATCAGACAAAAATCTTGAAACAGACGGAATAATAATTTTTCCCACACGATTCGTCATCTTGAACAACCACTTTAAATTGATAAAACCTAGGTATGGGATATGCAAGAAGAAAATAAAGAAAAATGTATAGAAAAAAAATTGAGGAAAATTCCATGTATATCTATCACTATCCATCTTTGAGTTTCTTTTGAAAATAAAAAAAATTCTAACACTCACCACGAAAGCAACCAATCGTAATCCTTCACGGTTCTGCGAAACTAAACCGAACAGATGAATGAAGCCGACGGTATGTAGTCTAAGTTGAAAACGAAGATGAAGATGGTGACAGATAAAGACGTGCTAAGGTGAAAGGTAGCTTCTGTCCTCTTAAGAAAGAAGAAGAAGAAGAAGGGGCAGGACGAAGACAAGAAAATACGTCTACGACGGAAAGTGGCAAAATGTCGATAGGAAGGAAACGACCATTACGAACTTGCGAACCATGAAACGTTTCTAGCTTTTACATAATACGCGACTTTATCATTTTCAGCGCTTGTATTACGAATACGAAACGGGCCTCGAGCGATACTTCTCAGATAAGTCGCATTGTCCGTGCTCATTCGAGTATCTTACGGTCGTACACGAGTTGGCAGCAAAAGAGATTTCGTAGCTCGCGGGCAACCATGTCCTCTGGCCAATAGTGATGAATGTCTCGGACTTAGAAGCTGTACGAAACGGTCTGCGGATTAAGTTAGGTTAGGTAACGATCAGCCAGTCCTAAGTGCACGTACGAGTTAAACGATCGCCATTAGCTCCAGAGTGGTTATACGATTTTGAAATAGTATGTAAAGTGCCTCCAGCATATTTAAGCCAATTGGTATATGTAAACGTTGAAGTATTGAAAATCTTAAGGAAGTACGTTAATTAACTCTTTCTATTTTACACTTAGGTAGCATGGAAACAAGAAAAATCTAACCTATCAAGTTGTGCAAGATCCTACTGTAAGGTTTATGATCCATCTGTATACACAGCGTACAGATAACATAACCTCCTGGTTATCCCCTGGTGTTTTCATGTGGTTTGCGTAGTTGGATTCAAATGGTGAACAGTGCAATTCAAGACAGACGTTCCGTAGCAACCCTACAAGAGAATGTTTCCTCTCTTGGGAAAGCATATATGCTAATTTATAATTGATACAGCATACGTCTAGGATAGATGCGTAGTGGATAGTATGGTTATATTGGATAGCGAAGACTTAAATTCAGCAGGAAGGAAAATACTGACTGTCAGTGAAATCATTGTGTAATATAATAAGTGCAACTATAACTCCATATACAATGGAGCACAGTGTGACTCATTGTAAGAAGAGATCTTATAGGAATGGACTGGATATGATATTGGGTTATACTATATATTTGTAGCATTTTTTTTTGAAAATTCGACTATTGCATCAACACTAGGGATATATGGGACAACTCAGTAAATAGATATTAGTTTTATTTGTAACCTGAGGAAAGGCCAATACCGTGCGAATCTAGTGATTCTTATGTATGCTGGCACGCAGGGCAAAAAAAGCATCTGACGTGCAGTTGATTTTCGCGAATTGCGTAAATCGAGGGCGAGAGCGAGTCTAGAGACTGGGTAGTGGGGAAAAAAATCGCACTCTTGGACCGGGCCCGGAAACGATTTTGGCGCCGCAGGCGGAGAAAGCAGCAACTAGCTTGACAGATGGATCCTTCTTACGTGTTTGCCCATAGCTATGGGCAACGTTACGTTACGTTATGGCTGCGTTATGGGATTATCAATACGAAGTATGAAAGAAAAAGGAGATAAATGTGATATAAAAATACAGTTTCAAAGAAATTGCGTAAGATTGCAATACAATGCCAATTTGTATGAATAAAAACTGGAATTGCGTAATTGATTTTTTAAATACAGCACCATAAGAAGATTCCTTTTAGGTTATGTCAAATATTCGAATATCCCAACACAATCGGTTAACCATAAATTATAGTCATATGATTCTATTGTATTATCTATAAATTTATATGATCCGAGTAGCATACTCAAATAGCCCGAAGCATGTAATCAAGCCAATGAAATGTACAGTCACTTTTGTTATTTATTACGCTATTTCTAGTTCATGCTCAAAGTCCATAGATGGCAGTATCGATCGTAACTATAAAGATCATGCGATTGGCGTATCCTGAATTAAAATATAAGTGACATAAATATTAATTCATCTGGATAATCTTGGCATCGATCCCGACAGAGAAGCATCGTGACATATTGAACGTCTACATCGCCGATGAATTGTGCAACGAATTAGAATCTTTAGACAAATCTTTATAACGATAAATTTTAAACGGCAGATCATTCGCGTTGTCCCTGAGGCAAGATAAAAAGATTGTTGCAACTCCCTGCTCAAACTTCCAGACCAACGCTAATCTTGTTCGGCTCAATCCTGCTCGTATCGGCGATCAATGATCAATCGATACAGCAATATAATACCTCTACGTACTCACCATGCAGCACACGCCCACCTTCTAAGAGACATTAAGAGGTGTCCAAATGGCAGGATGTGAAATACGAACTTACCTGAAAGCGTAAAAGAGAAAATAATCATCACGACAAACAAATTAAAAAAATAAAACAAAAATTGCATCAAAAACCATTTGCAATTTTTAATACGAAAATTTCATCTCGATTCAAAGGAATGTCTGTGTACAATAAAGATATACCGATGCACTGGAAAAAAATGATGAGGCAAGACTCAGTCACGTGATTCTTGGGTCGATCAAGAAACCTGTCGAATCTCCGATTTCGATGGTTGCACAATCCTGACCCTGTCGAAGCCCCTAACCAAGTAAGGAGTTCAGCTGAAGATGGAGTGAGTATTGTTATTAAGAAGGATTGCGATTGCTGCTTCTCATTCTCTCTTACTTTTCAGCAATAACGCTAGTAAGCGTGGTCTGCGCATGCGGCCATTTATAGAGTGCTCCTTTTGCACGGTAGATGGCGAGAGGGATAATATCTTTGGTCGCAGGCAAGAAACCATTGTGAGAAGGAGATACAGGTAAGGATTTGTCCTTATTACCAAAGATGGATAACGGGCTACTCCATTAGAGTCAGACTAGAGCCTGGACGCAGGGTTCGGGGTCAAAGAGGCATGCTAAAACCGGATCAGTATTTTATCCAGAGTGCTGAGGATCCCATCGGATTGTATGTATCACGATCTAACGTAGCCGGTTCACGAGTTGTGTCTGTCTTAAAGACCATTATCTTCTTGCAGGCGTTTGGGAGCCTGGACTAACGTAAGAAGTGATTGTTGTCGGCGCGCCATGTTGCAATGGGAAGTCTTGTCTTGCAACCGGCGTTCTTTTGCTCCGGCTCACCGCGCGGATCGGCCGTCCCTGCTCGGCCGTATTGTAGAACTTACAGTGGACTCAGAGATACTCCGCAAAGCTGGAAGACACGGATCCCTGGGATTGGGTGGTGCGAGCAATAAAAATGCGGAGAATATAGAAAGAACTGAGTATGAGAAAAAAAGAGGTGGTTAAATATACGATTATACGAGCGGAAGAAAACAAGAAGAAAGGAAAGAATATCAAGAAAAAGGAAAAACTAAAGAGACATAAGCAAACGCATCATCAGCGAACACGAGAACGCAGAAGTTTCTATATTAAGCACGAGCCAAAGCTTGGCCGAGCTTAAAAAGCTTAAATCGCAAGTTACGTTTAATAATTTCACGGAGAGAATTATACCTGATGTTATTATTGATTTTAATTTTAATTTTATTTTTCGGCTCGTCTTTCGTTCATGGTATGCTTTAACGATACCGTATAGACTCAACAGATATGAAATTCCTAAATCTCCTGGGTCAGGATATAATATCGCACTATATATTTCAAGGTTTTATAGATCGATTCTTAGTACTCGTGTTGCGAACTTCTTATTAACCGCACGACACTGTGATAACTCATTATTTGCAATTTACAGGGTACAAGAAAGGAAGCGCCTTTGTTGGCGCCCTGATAATAGCGGCTAAACGGTCAAGCAACGTCTCGTAAGCGGTGAGCACATTAATAAAGAACGACTCTTGCATCAAAGCCGACGTACTTTCTCGTGACGACTTACATGGACGAGGTTAGATTCTTCCGGAGTAACGTAATCAAATTTCATCCATTAAATCGTTAACAGTGTCTTATAACGACCACACAGTATCGAAACGAGCGATAACAAAAAATTTTTTAAATTCTATTCATTTCTCATATACAGTATAATGTCCAAGAATTATATTGCGACGGCTGTTCAAAGTTCTTGTCGTGTTATCTTGCATGATATTTGTTTCAGGGTGACAGACCGGGCGAGCGAGAAAGCTCAAAGCTCAACATGACAAACGGCACGTTTCTTCCGGTGTTCTTTCATCGCAACGAACAACATTTCCATTGAGCGCTTTTCAGCGAAGAAGTCAATGCCTCGTTACGACATGGGTTGCCTCATCGACGTTATCGTGATCCTGTCTTTCCGTTGCGTTCCGTCGATAAAACAGAGCGAATTGTATGCGTCGGTAACTTGAGTCATCGTAAGGTAATGCAGTTTTTTAAAAAAACCATCATTTCTTATACGGCCGTCAGCGCCATCTCTTGGGAATTCTCGCAAGTCAATGATTGTGACTGACCGGCCTTGCAAGGCTGTGGGCCATCGAACTCTTGGCCTACTGACGAGCACGGTACGTAATACCAAGACGATGCGGACTAATAGGAATAAAGCGTTAGAAAAAAATCGTTTATTACAAAATAAATTGGGCCTCATGCAAATAAAACAATAATTTCGTTTGCGTAGACAAGTCTCTCTCTTTTCTTTGTTTAATGTTTTAAAATCACGAGCAATCTGTAATCACGGATAAAACAGTGCAATTGAGGTTATGGATTTTTTTAAAAATACATCAAAGTGTCTAATCAAAATGGCGACCGATCTATTCGTGCAATGGTGAATAGGGCCAGGGTCGTGTTTTACGAGAAGGGCTTCGCTATCATATGTTTCATTAACACTATAAGCTTATTAGCGCGATAAATCTGAGTAGGGGCTACAGTAAGTGTTAACGAGATACGGTCCTATGTACGACGGAACCCCCAACAGCAGGGATCAAAGGGATACGCGAGGAAAAAGCATCCGTCTGAGTTCTCATCGCATTATCGATTCCCTGTTAATGACGTCATAGCATATATTGATAATTACTCGTGCTCGCCGTGCTAGGCGCCGATTACTGAGTATTAAAAATAAATTCGCAGCTTGTTTTGGGCCCCTGCTCATACCGCTATGTGACATAGTAATCTCGAGACACTTTTCCCTCAGCATTTGCATAACACGAATTTCAATTACGTAATACGCCAGCGTTCATCTCATCACATCAGCGTACCAATATACACACTGAAGCATCACCGAACTGTAAAAATAACATTGACTTCAATATCCAATCAATACATTCCCACCCAACATTTTCTACCCGATAAGAAAATTTCCCTAAAGATTTTCCCACCCCTAGCAACACCCCTAAAAATAATCATACCCCCTTATAAAAAAAAAACAATTATCAATACTCCATACCACTACTAGATACCGGTATAAAATTTTTTAATTCCCTCCACCCTTCCAAATTGGGATAAAAATTAAATCCAACAATAATCCACACCCCCCAGATCCCAATTATCAATGCTTATCGCAAATCGTCAATGGGCTTCCAATTATTTTCAATGTGTCCGAATAGCAACAATAATATGAAAAATAAATAAATAAAGACTACGATATACCGAATGAAAATATTTATCAGCTTTACGAACATTCTAAAAACTCGTGTCAAATACCGTAACGTTAACCGTTGCTCGTCGGTAATTAAAATGGCGACGAAACGCCGAGCTCGTTACAGCCGCACGAGGTGCTGTAAAATTGCATCGTTATTTTCCAACCCTCCTCACCAGAGGGGAGCGCAAAGCAGTCGGCCTCGGGCCAAGCACCACGTATTCAGCCGTAGCCACACGATTGACTACTATACTCGCGGATGGTGCTGAGACACCACGTGGTATCCAAGCAAAGTAACGGTCTTCGGTAACCGCGTCAGAGCCTGATGCTAGCGGTACTCCGAACTGGTCCGTTACTTGACCGACAGATCCGCTAGCACGAACACAGTGATGGCGTCCTACCCTCCCCTCCCCTCTTTCTGATAGGCGTCTGTCCCACCCCCTCACCCACCCCCTCTGCATAATTTGAACCATCTCCGTCTAGTACCCGATTCTTTAGGTTAGCTGGCTACTTAACATAAATGCGTGAATCGATGAAGACAAAAGTTTTTGTTTTTGTACGACAAAAATATTTTCGAATGCGATTTTTGGTAATGATTATTTTTGGATTTTTTTTGCAGGGTACCTGTGCCTGTGATTGGCGGAGATGCCAGTTGAGAACTGCTTATGTCCGGTGGTTGTTGACTGGCCTGGGTTTGTTGGGTTGTTTGCTGTTGTTGTTGCGCCTGTTGCGGCGCGGCTTGTTGGGTTTGCTGGGGACTGTTGGCCGGTACTATTGTACCTGGACTACCCGCGGTTTCCGCCATGTTAATTTTGTTTGATTTTTCGGTATTTTTTTCGTGGACTTATATGTATGTACAAAGTTCTTACGAATTACACTGTAATCGAGGACTCGCGAGTATTTTTTTTTTGGTTTAGCAGTATATTTTTTAAAAATGTATTTCGAACTTTATACGCGGGTTTATTTAGATATTACTTATTTACTTGGGGTGAATTTATAGCGGATTCGAAATTCGTGATTGCCTATAAATTTTTTCTTCATCTAGCTCATGTCTATATGGCAGATCGATCCAGTTCGGATTAATAATTGAGCGTAATTAAAATTTCTAGTCGCTGGCTTAAGGTCTGTTCACACTAGACGACAACGAATCATATATGCATTAAATTCGTAAAATCATAATCAACAGTTCCTATACCGTCGTAGACGATCTTTTAATTAATTAATCACTCAATTAATATATACAAGTCACCTGCTAAAATTTCACTCGAATTCAATTTATCTATTAATTTATACGGTGTTATCTATACGCTATATATTCGACTAATATTTTTATCAATGTTTATTAGAAATTTTACTAAGATGCTCATCCAAGTCTCAACATTTATATACATCGTTAATTACCCGCGTGTCATTCGTATTGTATTTCAACGCGTAAGACTCCTTCATCCCTCTTAAAAGACTATTAAGGATTAGATTCGACATTAAGGCCATTGTTGTTCGCGATTTTAATTCAGTCCGACGATTATTATCAGTCTTCTCTTTGCAGTCCGTACGTAGATAATTAATCCAGCCCCATGTACAATGATCGGCTAGTCGTTCTCGTAGCACAATCCAAATTTTTGGACAAGTCCTTTGTGTCTATTTTTTTCCTTTTTCCTCCCTTGATTTTTTTAATTTTATTTAATATCACGTCCCCACTCCGATGGCGAATCCCTAACGAGAACTACGGCAGTAAAACGACCTGCGGAAAAAAAAGGATCGCCAGGAATTTTTTTTTCGTACGACGAGCCCTTGGGCCTCGCCCTTCCTTCCTACGCTGCTGCCCTCCTTTCCACCCTCTCGTATCAACCCCCATTTGCACCGGCACTCATAATCCCATTCTTCATCCTCCACAACATTTATGACTTCACCGCACCCCCAGATATATATATTTTTTATTTTATGCTAATGACTGTTAGGAATTTTATTTCTAAAAAAACTTTTTTTTGGAGAGTTTAGGTGAAATTGTGATATCGATGTATGAATCCCGTGGTTTATGGCTGTGGATGTAATTAGAGGGAAAAACAAGGCTATACACACGAGACTAATTGCAAACGAGGTAGACAGCTCGTCTCGTCAAACCAAACAAAGCGTAAACCCCGTTAATGAAAATCAGCCCGTAGGACTTAATACCTGGGAATTATAAATACAGCGGTAACCACCAAGTACGCGTTTCGCATTACTTTAATTAAATCAGTCTTGCTTGGGTTACTTAGCACAGGCAAAGCCGATAGCTATACGGTTTACAGGTTTTCAAATCCCTGAAGTTACATTTTTTTTGTTCTTGACTTTATTATTTTTCAATCTCTGCGCGCAATAAATTGATCCAGTACATTTTCTGGTGAGCTTTTAGATACGAGCTTAATAATTAAATTTATAAAATATATAAATAAATGTCGAGGAATTTATAGTGATTTTTTTCAAATTTAATTATTTCATCTTACTTCATTGCTGTACACGTTGACTTTTATACGGTTTATGGGAAATTTGTCTCACTCTTTACTTCTCCTCTTCTCACTCGTGTGTGAACGCGGCATAAGACCAGGCTTTGGGTACTCGACCTTAGTTGCACGAACGCGCCTTTAGTGGCAGGGTGGAGAAGCGTTGAGACCAGGCTAGAGAGTCAATAGGTCAGTGGGACTTGTCTATCGCGACATTGCCGAGCTTGCTTAGGGCAAGTTTTCAATGTAAGGGAGATAATGAATTTTTTTTAATTTTCAAAATTACGAATGTCAAGGATGATTATGATGAGGATGATTTTCAGTACGTTAACGAACCACCGTTTGAATTGCTTACAGAATTTTACGTCAACAAGATGATCTCCTCTAATGAATCTATATAGCGGGTGGCTTAGACCTACTTGCTACAGGTCTTTTGGAAATGCTGCCAAAATACTTGTTTGGCCACAGCTAAGTAATCTTTGATATCCTAGAATTTGACGAAATAAATTTTACGAATCTCTTTCAGAATTAGGGGTGGAAATTATTGTGGCATCCTAGGAGAATTTTTTACAAAAATTATGAAATTTCTACACTCGACTGGTAACACTGGAACAAACAATTGTATCTGATACTAAAATTTTTTTTTCATTGTATTATTTCAAATCACTATTGAAAAAAATCGAATTGTATAGGGTGGCTCAGCGTTTCCGGATATCACAATGAAGTAAGCACTGTTGGAAGTATACTTTACACAGAATAAATTAATTTTTGTTTGTAACAATACGTTGATTTTTCCATGAATAAGTAAACGTAGCACGTGTACCCATAGGGGTTGATCGGGGCTTGTTACTTTGTTAAAAGAGGGCAGCTGATGAGAAGGTTCCTTTGTAAAAAATTTAATTTTTTAAGTCTGCCAAATTAATTCGCACGTATTCTCACCCATTGTCCTTTTTTTTAATTTAGGGGTAAAACTTTATACGCGGAAATTCACGTAGACGTGTTATCCGATTTCGTGCGTTCTGTCACTGAACGAAGCTTGCGACGAGCGAGAAGGTGACATTAACGTTAACGTTAATAGCAGCAGTAGCAGTAACTCGATTCGATTTTCTATTTTTTTTAACGCGACTTAATCAATCAGATACCCGATTACGTTTATCGTATCTGTGTAACGCGTACCTGTGTGGTATATTCGTGGTATTTTGTCTCTTTTCGCGGAACACTTTTTACGGAAAACGCAGGGTTGGCGGAACTGACGTTTCGTTTCGGTGGTGCACTTATGGGGAACGTCGGTGAACTTAGGGGATGCGCCACCAGATGGCAACCCGGGACGCCTCGCACCGTGACACCCCAGGCCCATTTACACTGGATATTTCGTATAGACTCCGGTCTCACTCACCCATTAAAGCTCTATATAAAATGATACAATTTTTTTTTAACAAAACACAAAAATTTAATAGCAATTTAACTGACACTTGATTGAAAATTTTTTTACTTTAAACAAAATTTTTTATCACAATAACGGATGAAACATAGAACATAAGATTTGTTTTACACTGATTTTGTTTTTAATTTTTTATTTCTAATTCAAATTTATTAATTGGAGTTTGATGGAAATTATGCTTTTTTCAGCAATCCTTTAATATTCAATTATCAAAAATTATAATATTCATTGAATTGTAAAAATAGGTAGCGGGGGTGGCCTGGATTTTTTTTAAATTACTGATAATCAATTTTATCAAATTTCATTATTATTTCTTCAGTCAGTATCCAAGGACCTTTTGGCTGATATTGTAATGAGGAAATACGCATATAATGCGGATATGTGGACGTCAAGTAAGTAGTCATGTGGGTGCGGTACTACATACGTTCACTTGGAGCATGTAGTGCTGATGAGTCGATACATACTGATAGAGCCAGAAAGACTCCGAAGTGGAAAAGTGAGAGTGGTTTTCTGGGTCAAAATCTCTTTCGTGACGACCTTGCTCTTAACCTAGTAGTCTGTTACATATTCATATTTAAACACGAGAATCCCTGTAACCCAAAAGCATTACGACATAGCAATAAATAATCAGGAATTAGCATCTTTCACGAGATAAAATAAGAAAAGCGTAACGCGATCTGAGAGATTACTAAAAATAAAAAAAAAATTCAAAACCACAAACTCACCAACAAAAAAGTTTTTGATTAAGAATTAAAATTTCGTGAACAGGTAAATCTTTTTCCAAAATCGTGCCTCAAGCACCGGCAAATAACGGCAAAAATATTAGATTCGAAAAAAAGTTTCAAAAAAATGCATTTCATCCCTCAATGCAATTTTAGAAATCACATAGCGTTTATGCTCTCACCGATTAAAGTCTGTCTACACATGTTCGAAAAATGACGTCAGCAATGCACACGATATCAAACAGTGTAACAGGGCCTGGCGAGCTTTCAGCGCATGCGCACCAGTGTCGAAAGCTCTCGTACTCCTTCGATCCGTAGGCAACCCGGCATCCTTGGTCACGCTACCCTCACAAAAAGCTCTACAAAGCACACGCTCACTGAGGTAACATTCAAAAAGAGCTTTTGTCGATGATATCGTATCGCGCATGCTCAAACGAAAACCCGGACCGTTCGTGCGCCTAACTGCATTAGTGCCATTGACTGACCTTACGGAGTAAGGCCGTCGTTCGTTTTACGTTTCTACCAGAGAAAAGCTTCTCCTTAAACTTTCTTTTTTTTTCTCAACCACCCTTTCTTATCCCACCGTCACATCCCTTGGTCGTAAAGCGACATTCGCAATCTTGCTGGCTAAGTCGATGACATTGACCGTGATGAATCAACGACACTAGAGTCGGCCAATTTTCTGTTGCTCGATTATTCCGTCGTGGGGCAGCACTGTCCCTTAACCACTATAGAAGTAACAAGAAAATTCCATTGCCCAATCCCTTGATGCCTTAAGGTTTAAAATTAGAGGTTTAACGGTAATATGAGGTTGCACCTTTATCTGGTAGGGACTGGGACTCAGCATATATATATATATATCGTGCATACCCGGAATCTATAAAATACGTTGACGCTTCATGAATATTTATAGAGTAATAAGATATTCATATTCTCGGCTGAACACCTCATCAAAACAACCGCTTCCCTTGGTGAAGCAACGCTGCCCCGAGGGGTGGGACTCACGATGGTATATAACAATAAACTGAAAATTTTATCAAATTATAGGGAGGGGGGGGGGACACCTCCATTATGTCCCATTATATCCGACTATACATTAACGTGTCTCATTTCGAATTTTTAACTTGATAGTCAGTTGGGTCACGTGATACATGTATCCACTGGATAAAAAATCTTTGAAATATTTATTATCAAAGATTACACGTATGCAGGTACGAGTTACGCAATGTGTCGCAAAAAATATTTTACGATCACCAGGTATAAAATTTGACGACAAATCTTTGTAATGGCGACGTGTAGAGTGGGATGGTAGAAATTATATTTTATCACCTTCAACCAAGCATGGCTCGCCTGGGTACACAATAGGCGACAGGGGAGGTCTGTCGTCATAGAAAATGACATTTTGTCGCGTTCAATGGGAACGCTACTATTTGTCCATTAAAGGTACAAGCGCGCGCGGAAGTCTGTGAACGTGGAGAAAATGGAAAAAAAAAGAAACAGGTGGAAATCCGCACTCAGTAAACAATAGCTTAATTGAAGTGGTTGTCTCTCATCCTGACGATGACGTTCATAATTCCCAAATTAATTGCGGGCTATACCCATGTATAATCAGGATATAGAAATCGGCGTAAAGCCGTTATACGATTAATAAAATTTAATAATATTTAATTCTTTTTTGGTTTTCTATTTCGAAATTTCATTTTATCCATCCAATTTGCTCGATTATGAAAATCGTTCCTGAAGTACGAGCTTTGCGTAATTGCGTGAAATAATTCAAAATCCTCCCGCGCAAACTTCGCGCCGTTTCATTGTACGCAGAGAAGCGAGGAGCTATTTTCATAATTAATAAGGAAACGCCGAGAGCTCAGCTCGGCTGACTAATTGGCTGCTCGTCCTTTGCCCTTTGACCCCCTCGTGTCAACGCTTCCCCACCGCCGCCTCTTTTACCATCTACAGTGTGTCTCATCTTTATTCCCCGCCTTCCCCTTCGCCCCTTGGGCTCGGCCCTCTCGTAAACAAACGTGGGTCGCGAATAACGGCTCTTTCGTACGAACGAATTCCAATATAACGGATCCCGCGTATGCCTTCGCAATCGGCGACTTTCTCTTCGGCGGCTTTACGAATCTCGGCGACTGGCTTTACTCCTCTTTCGATGACGTTACTGTGTATATGCGCCGTTACCTAGTCGGTCACGTGGATTTGTATACGTGCGGGTATATCGATATAATATACGTATACACAACTCGTATGAAAAGGTCCGTTACTTTTTTCACGCGTTCACCATTTCATTCGTTATACCGAAGAGTTTCTCATTGGCCGATGGCCTCTTTTGCAGAAAATTGCTTCGTTCTTCGATTAACTCTTGGCCGTTTCCGAAACGGTACTCTTAACTGTACAGACGACTCTCTCGCAGCGGCACGCACGTCACGTTAAAGAAGAAATCACAGTACGAGTACGTTTCTTGTATAAAAAAATAAATTCTGAATTTCAAACTACCCTCGAATTACCTACTTAGCACTGACTCAAACCACATGGTTGTTGTCTTCGTAAAAAATTTTTTTAAGGTAATTAAAAAACTGAGATTCACATAAGATTCATCGGGACTGATAATCTGAAGTCGTATGTACTACGTGAGATTTCTCATTGTCCAGTTTATACCTAGACTTATCGTTCCATTCTTCATAATGGGATTCCCTAAACAGTTACTAGCTCCTGTCCCACTAAATTCCAGCCAAGCGAACGCTCATTGGCGCAAAGGACAAAACGACTAGCGGACCCCGTTCCTAAGTGCGTGCGAGTGATCACGTAATGTAGGCTCGTCGTCGAAGGTACCGCAAGAGACCAGTTATGTCATAGCCTGACTCGGTTCCTGTTTCTTTCCAGGTAGAAGAAGAGAGCGGTACCAGGAGACGTCGAGTGGGGATCAGAGAGAAGAGGTAGAGGAGACGCAAAAGGAGCAGCAGGAGTAAGGGAGGGCGCAGCGATAAAGAGGAGGAGGAAGAAGAAGTAGTAGAAGAAGAAAGAGGTGGGCACTCCTTCTATACCCGAGCAGGAGGAGACGAAGGAGGAGGATCTCACCAGCAGACCCAGCGAGGAAGACCGCGAACCTAATGTCAGAAGAAAGGAAAGGCAAGGTAGACGAGCAGGGGCCCAGGTTGGCGCACGGGACTTCGACGCGAGGAAACTCTAGGTCAGCCGGTCGCCATAAGTTCGACTACCTCTGCAGAACAACAATATCGTAATAACTGCATCGCAACGCGGGTGCATCGTAGAGCTGCATATTACCTAGCGGTCGATGTGATAATAATTAAAATCTAAATATAGCCACTCTTAATTTTAATCCGTATAATCAAAAAACGAAGTCTATACCATTATGAGTATCCATATTTAATTTTATAATTGTTACTACACTCCCCTTCGATTCTTATACTCGTGCTCAGTCATGGAATACAAAGAGACTTGTAGATGGCGCACTTGGTGGACTTTCTCGTGTCCCGAACGCTCCTTTCGTTAACGGTAATTCCGCGCAGTCTATTCACAAAGAGACTTCCCAACGTGATTCTCTGGATCCAGCAAGAGTCAGTCGGTGAAAGAGGTGGGGCGGAGAGTGCCTTTGCTCGTGATAATACGTAGCGGTAAATTGCTGGCTATGTATATCCACCTAGTATCGGGCTTTCAAGAGAGACGCACGTCCGGGTTCAGGGCCAGTTAAGTAAACAGCGGGTGTTTATGCATAATGCGCCATTGTGCATTCCTCAGGCATGCAGTTTCTCTTTGCCCGCGCGTAACACTTTCATGATCTTAGACTTGGTATCAGCCTTTTTTTCCAATCGATTTTGGTCCTTGTTAATATATATTTCTTTTTTTTTCAAGGTCATTCAATACTTCACGCGTCAGTACTTCACTAAGCTCGTACAGAGCAAAAGAATTGTACGACGATCTCGAGAAAAACTGTGGTACCATGGTCGACGAAGATTTGTATAAAAGGGAAGAGTTAACCGTAAGATATAAAAATAGAGAAAGATCAATGGCACCACGTAACCTTTCTTTACTCAAGAGTATTCGAGGCTCAACTGCTCCGCTTTAATCGGCGATTAAAATCTACTGTAAATCCCAATTAAATGGACCAAGCGTTCCATCCTTTCGTTTCGACTCTAAGCACGCCAGTTTGTCTTCGCCAAGACAGGATTTATTGGCTCGTATCTTTTAGCACTTAGGTATCAAAAGAAATTGCAAGATTAGAGTCAATTTATCCGTCACGAATGTACGTAGCTCTGTTTTAGCTAAGGTACTCCGAGACTGGACAAAAGTACCTTGACCATGCCGTGGGAGAAGGTACTTTAAATTACGTCACTTAGTACAGCTAGGTACGGGGTCCCGGTGATAGTTCAGCGATCTCTGGTGCGTCCAAGCGTGACACTTCCTACGCCATCTCTGTATGAATCATAAGCGAGTCTCAGAAACGACGCTGGGCGTCGATGGTCGTCCAGTCTTACAGGCGTTGACTCGTACCTACACCAAGTACCAAGTGCGTCTCGCTTCGGCAAAGATGAGCTGATCATTTTGATGATGAGAAGAAAATGTCTCCTTACTGATTCCAATGGATCGGAGAAAGATCAAGAAGGGATTGTATAATGCTTTTATTATCGATCATCAGATTTATCGATAATAGTTGATAATTCGAATTGATATCGCTTACGGTAGGTGTCAAGATCAGGATTTTCACATAGTGAAATTGTGGTACATTTTTTTTGTATCAAAAAACTTTTTTTTGAATTAATCAACGAATTTGATTATAGTGATCGCGTGGGTGGAAATACTGGAATTCGTTTTTTGCTACTGATGTAGAATAAATGCAAATTATAGGGAGGGGGGGGGGGGGTTAGTGCTTCCGACCAAGGACCTCTGGGGTCAAAAACCCCACAGAAGAATACGTCATTGTGTACACGATCTGCTATCCTTTACGTTTCTTGGCCTAATCTTTGCTTTCGCTTTCGCCTTCTAGAAACTTCCTCATTTCTTAATAGTAGATTGGGGTATCGCGTGAAATTTGCCAGCTAAGATAA
This sequence comes from Trachelus troglodyta, assembly GCA_030142635.1. Taxonomy (NCBI): domain Eukaryota; kingdom Metazoa; phylum Arthropoda; class Insecta; order Hymenoptera; family Cephidae; genus Trachelus; species Trachelus troglodyta. The sequence continues at coordinate 171,677 of JARQTJ010000410.1, read as the reverse complement.
TACTTGCTATATACTATATAAACTAAATATAGTCGTATGCTCACCCACAAGCTTAAGTCCCGTTTCCACGTGAAATTCCAGTACTTATAAATCGTTATGCTTGAAACATAATTCCTTCTAGAACAATTTACCAATGAATAAATAACAACTATATTATCAACCACGATTCCCTTTAAAATATTTTCGTAAATCTCAATCCCCACCTTGATTTTTACGTAAAGCCTTCATAACTTTTAAACTTACATACACAGTGGTTCTTATTACACTATCGCATACCTTAATCAATATTTCCCTAAATACACGTACCAAGCAAATAGCTCGTTATCAGTCCCTTAATGGAGAGTGCGAATATTACGAGACACAGAGTATATTTGTTCATCGTTAGACCCAGCAAGCTAAGACAGTACCTCTGGCATTGGAAACTCGCCTAATGATCAGTGTATTTCGATGAACTTAAAGCAATCCTAATCGCATTAAAAAAACACAGATTATTGATAATTTTCAAATTTCCAATAAAAATTGATCCGTGGCCAAAGATCATTCTAATATCAAGCGATGAGTGATTTTCTGATCTCTCAATGATACGTCTGACGCCGCATGCCCACCCGTTAGAATTTTCTTCCGTCGCGTTGGCCGAGCATTTGGGTCCTCCATGCGTCCTGACACGCGCTACCCAAGGAAGTATCGTCATTACTCTTGAACGTAATATCCAAGAGTACGTGTAGTAGTAAGTGTCGGTCAATGCACCAGGAGTCCTCCAATCTTCGGAACGCTGATCTAACATTTCGCATTCACCAGCTGGCAGTAATACGGTATCGGTTTACGTGCACAATTAAAATTTGCTACCTCAGCTGGTATCGACGTCATCGTCAAGGATTGATGATAGAATATTATTTATATATATGTATATATAATACATTGACGAAGAGCGAACCATTGCTGATTGGACATAAACGCATCCTGAAGGGTCATCAGAATTCGATGCACGCGACGTGTGCGACAGTCATTACCCAAGTCATTTATATTTCGTTGAAAAAGAGACTATCGTGAAACAAGAGACAGGGGAGATAACGTATTTCCTGGAAGATACTAAAAGTCCGTAGGGAATTTAAAAAGAGAGAAAACAAATGTCCCCTTACATATGTCTTTGTCCATGTAACCGTACATGTATATATGTATACACTGTAGGCCCCAAAAAAGGGTTCCATCCCGGAAGAGGACCAAGGTTCAAATCCTACCTCAGAACAGTCATGATGCATAAGCAGCCTGGAGCGTTTTACCGAAGAATCCCAAGGAGCAGAGTGAGATTGCTGAAGAAAAATAGAAAATCATTAAAAAATAGTGTCACCTAGTCCAGGTAATTTTGGGATTTTCAAAATGATCCGATCATCAAAATCTTGGATGTTCTTAAAAACAGTGTATGTACAACGTGTTCAATTTTTTTCAGATCATTTTTCGTGTTATTCTCAACCAACCTCAAGATGAAAAGTCGACCTTCCACAGGATCTAAGTAAAGAATTAGGTACCTGGTGGTTCTGTGAAAAGCCTAGGAGCAACGATCCACGTCTGGAATTGGTTACGAAGTAAGGTGGTTTGACCAGGTAGACACACCGTTCGCCACGTGGTGAGGTCATCGTCCTGTCGAGCCCTTACCTAAAGTCCCTATAGCGCAGAGTTTCATGATACGTTTAACAGGCCTCGGCCTACGCTTTTGTGGACTCTAGGTAGCTCTGCCTCGAGGAGCAATCGCCAAACGTAGCAGGAGGGATGATGAAGAAAAGTTACGAATGCCAAACTCCTACGGTCACGGTGAGCAAGAAATTAGACATATACGTAGACGTTAGAATAAACAGTAGGCGATGCCGTTAGAAGTGTTAAGAAACAAGAAAAATTATCGCTATTGTTATCCTAATAAGACGCAATTCCCAGATCTTCTTCCTTCAGTACGCGAAGCCATCCAAACGCTTAAAATTTCTAACGGCTGCTTGGAATTCGAAGCCTCTAACGGCGACAGAAGCTCCGCCCTGGTCTAGACCGACGGAGAAGTCCTTCCAAGAAAAAAAAAATTTTTATTTTGTAATTTATATCTTATTTATTTGTATCTATTGTTGGTCGTATACGAATATTATATCGTCTGGAACGACTGAAGATTTCTAACGGGTGACGCTAATGTCATGGCGCGTGGGTTGAGATATTACATGGAACGAGAAAAATTATACTGAAAGGTTCTGGCGTGTCGTATCGTCGAGAGGAATCGATTCGTCCCAACGACATTAGATAGAATCAAGTATGCAAAGAAACGTATTGTCTCTCTTTTTTAATTCTGATACCCATAATATACCGGGTTGGTAGATAAAATGTGATATGCAATTATATTGGGATTTTAATTAAAAAAATAAATATTTTAATTCATATTCCCCAGGACAATGCACTTAATACGTCAAGAAGATTATTCTCTTAGATGCATTGATATGCATGAACACATAAACGTTCATGACTTTGAACACACGTGTGTACTATTAAGCACCAATAAGGAAGCAGTTATAAGACCTTGTAAATATAATCCAAGCTTACCAGGAACGTAACGCAATTTATTGTCACATTTATTATCAAGGCACAATTTGTTGAGCAAAATGTACGACAACCTTATGATACGTGTGTAACATATGAGTATAAACGATTATTATCACCACATAGAATAGAATACAAAGGAATCGGCTACCTGCTGCAATTTTCACCATTGGATTGAATTTTAATTCCAAATAGTAAATCAATAAATAATTTAAATTCGATCCAAGGACGTAATTGTAAATTTAAAAAAGTGTATATATGTGCTCGACAAGTCACATAATATTGAAAATCTAAGTTCTACCATATTCAGTTTTAGCTGTGAGCGGCATTATGAGTATGGAAAAAAAGGCTGTATCACAAATGACGAATTAACGATTGGCTCGTACAAAAATAACGCCTCGCGTTTTTACGACGCAGAAAGAGGATGGATGGCTTTTCAGCCAGTGAGAATGGACAAGGTATGAGAGGCGCACAGCACCTGCGGTCGACGACCCTTGGCGGGCTATCGAATACCTCATGGAGAGTCCACAAGGAAGAGCGACAATACTGCTGATAGGTGGGACGGTAGGTAGGTAGTTTGTTACGAAATCGGACGTTGGACAAACGTCAAAAGTGTCGAAGCTGTCAAAAGTATCAGAACTGTCGATGACAGTGCGAAGAGTTTAATAGACGTCAGACGACAGCACGTGGTCGGATGGTTTACCGTACACAGAGATATGTATCGCCAGTAATATTATCTAGGGAATTTTTTCACAGCATCGAACAACGTTGAACAGACTAGATATTACGACTAATGAATATTCTGTTTTACCGAGTGTGAATTTTCTAATTTATTATAACTTTTTTTCTCTCCTGCTTTTGTAAACCAATAAAGACCGTATCGGTTGCTGAGCATGAAGCACCGGCACGAGAAATCCGTGGAAGCGTCCTTATCTGAAATCGCATGCTTTCATGGATCCTTGACTCGAACGGTACGTTCTTTACGGTATCTTTTGCGTTCCGTAATATGGAATCTAGGGATAAATGAGGTCAAGGCAAGAGGGAGTTATAGCTGTAGGGTAAATAAGAGAATGTTACTAGACGAGTCAAAGTATGTATCCCTGGACACGTGTATCGCAAGACTGTCAATAAAATACAAAAAAAATCAGTTTCCATTGTCACAGTTTCAAATCGTCCAAAGTTCCCTCAAGGCCAATCTTGAGAATCCCCCAAAATCAATTTAAAGAAAAAAAGCGAATTCATCCTCTATACCCATAAGATTCGAACCGAGACCAGGCGCGGTCGACCAACCGAAAAGATCCCGCGATCCATTTCCGGTCCCAGGGCAATTATTCTGTGTCATAAGACCTTATCAAATAATTCACACATCCTTGATGTACTCATGACAATTAAAAATTCGAAAAAATTGACTACAATAAAATTCTCCAAATTCAATACCGATATCCACCAATGCCCATTAGTAACACATAACACTTCAATGGGACTTAAATGAGTATGCTTCCTGAAACGGTATCTTCACGAGACTACATATCCACCTAGTAATCCCAAGGTGACGAATAGAAGCCAACAGTCATGAAGTATCGAACAGCAGTGGTAATAGTGATAGGTAGAGTGACGATGACGATGACGATGATGATGATGATGATGATGACGAATATGGCATCAATAGTAGTAATAGTAGTAGTAGTAGCAATCTTCGCTACAGTGAGCCATGAAGGTCCAAGAGTGAAGTGGCGTGGGGGTGGGAGAGGCTAATGGAGAATCGTAAAGTCGGGTTGGGGATGGGTGAAGGGGGGATCGGCGGAAAGGGAAGTGGACTCAGAGAAGCAGAGAAGACTCGAGTAAGAAACAGCTGGTAAGTTGAAAGAGCTGGGAGTTCAATGACTGAAGAGAGCCAGGCAAGGCCTGAGTAGGTAGGTAGGTACCTTCTTTCCTTTCCTGCCTGTTAGGTTAGGTTGGCATTACTTGCACCTATCCTCTACCTTCCAAACCTCTCTTCTCTCTCTCTCCTCTCTCCTCTCTCTCTCTCTCCCGCTCTCTCTCTCTCTCTCTCTCTCTCTCTCTCTCTCTCTCTCTCTCTCTCTCTCTCTCTC
>JARQTJ010000410.1:145489-166913 GCA_030142635.1 Trachelus troglodyta | reverse complement strand
CTCTCTCTCGCGCTCTCTCTCTCTCTCTCTCTCTCTCTCTCTCTCTCTCTCTCTCTCTCTCTCTCTCTCTCTCTCTCCTCTCTCTTCTCTCTTCTCTTTCTCTCCTTCGATCACATACGGATACGTACATCGTGTGAGTGACACGAGGAATCTGTGACTCATGATTTTCTATTGGCCTTACGGCTCTATACGTATATGCTGACATCGAACTACATATATTATGCACGGTAAGTATATAATATAGAGAATTCCAAATTTTCATTTAATATTAATATACACATACTATTAGAACCTCCGTGACTCGTTACGAGATTCATATAAAATTTTATACACGGATTAAATATTACGAAAAAAATTGTACTCGTAATTATATCAGTGATAAATTATTAAACAAATTTTTTCAATTTTGACATTTTGGTTTAAAATTTATACAACTGTCATTGATTATACATTTTTTCATTTTAATATCGTTTGTCCTATCTCGCATGGGGACTTGGACCGACCAGGTCGTTATGCATAATGCGAATTTACAAGTTCACCGGTTGACCTAGGTCTTTCATGTTTTATGAAGTGGAGAACGCGCCGATTTGGCCAGTCCGTGTATTATATATCCATTATGCATGAAATCGTACTGTGCATCTCCAATGTGGCTGTGCGAAAGAGTTAACTGTAAACTGCCATTTGTCACTTGGCTGTAAAATGAAAATCGACCCTCTGTGGTCTTACGTCTCTCTCCCGCTCACTACGTCTCCGGGCGTTATGCACTGTGCGCGTACGTAAACGACGGAGACGAATGCGTGGGGCTGCGCGGAGGCAAAGTTAATTGCAAATTAGCAGGTCATATACGAACGTCCACGCTAATTGACCCCTTCTCCATTACTGGATGATATAATACATTGCAAGACTAATGCCGACCAGTGCTCATTATAGGCCATAATGCATTTTTCGAAAAGCTATTTACCATGGGTTTACTGATAGTTGCGTCATGGGTCAAAGGTCGATTTTAAAAATAAATATTCAGAAAATATCTTATATGGAAAACTCGTTAATAAAATATTTATTACATATAGTCAATAAATCATTGATCAATTAATTTCACTTAATTTTGCCTAAATACAGTGCGCAACGCAATTACACGACTCGACCAGCCAAGCAATCAACAGTTCAGTCATACGAGTATGGAAGTCAAGGGATTCTTCTAAACTCACTAATCAACTCTTTTCTTAGATACATTTAACGGGATTACCTCTCCAGATTTCCCCAAATGTAAAATCATCGCGATTAGTCAAGGTTAATCGTCACGCGATTTCTTGCTACGAAAATCGTAACAGCGAAGAGTCAAGATCACAAGAATTTATTGGCCCGGTACAAAAAGAAAAGAATTTTTTTAAATTGATCAAAAACAAAAAAGAAAATCTATTCGGTTAAGTTGTGTCCGTTGTTTAACGTCATTATATTTATAAAAAATATATATATATACACACACATATATCCAATACCCTTAGAACCCGGTTTACTGTTATAACGGTATATTTCCTCGTAATTTGGGTATCGCTTATATAGACATCCGGCATCGGGTTCTTCGTGCTAAAGAACCTGAATCCTCGTCAAAAGTAATTTTACAATTTTTCTTTAAAAACTGTCTACCCGAGTATCACAGTCATAAGAATCACGCATAGGATATTTATTTAATAAGATAAACAATTTTTATTCGACGTGTATATCAACCAGGAAATATACCATGAAATTTACACACAGGTACCGATCGATTAAGCATACCTATAGAAAAATAGAATCGACCATATATATATACCATGCAACGTAGATTCAAGTTACGACTCTTGAACCATCGCCTAAGGTCACGCTGGGTCACTGCCGTATAAGATATCTCACGCCACATCTCCATTCCGGTGACTCGTTGCGTTCCTTCTCTAACGTGCGTTTTGAACTTGAATTAATCAGCGATCTTGTCAAAGAGACGTTTCTTCTTATCTAATACACTTCTGATACCTTTCAAGGTACAATCTCCCGCCACTAGTTTACGGTCTCATTTGAGTTGCCCGTATCGACCAACAGAGGCAGCACTTCACCTTATAAAAAGTATATAAACCCGACAATGAATTACCTTGCGAATAAATAGGTACGCAATCCCAGTGATTGACAGTATCAAAAAATAAGAATAAAGACTAATTATAAAAAAAAATTAACACGACTCAACTATGAGCCACCATACATACAATTTTAATCAGAAATAATAATCATAACAAGGAATAATAAAAATTCGAGTGTGTCACGTCTTTTCTTTCAGTACCAGTATCATTATCTATTGATAGTAAATTCTGACGTAATATCTTTTTCCAATGACCACGTTGTGGTAGTGAACGATTCTGGTAGATAGAAAAAGGATTGAAGATGGACCGTAAGACGTCGTATGGATTTTGGGGACGTCTATGGTCCCAGAGTCTTGAGAGGTTCCTCTCTCTCTAACATAGGCAGTTGTATAGTAAATAGGTATACATACATTCATAAATATATATATACACACAAACTTCTACCTATATATATATATACACTACGTGTCGGAGGGTCAACGACCCCGGCTTTTGTTCGTGGCTAAACCGGCAAGCGCCGTGTTCGAGGCACGAAAGCAGCATCGGCCCTCCTGGCCCGTTCTGGCCCGGTCCGGCCGGTCCTTGCCGCAAGCCGAAACCCACTCCGTTGGGTAATCGATCGTAACGATCCAAGGTCTTTGCCACCTGCCTCGCAGCCCGCAAAGGCTTTAGGTCTTACGTGTTAAACGTAAGGTATATATATATATATATATATATATATATATATACCTAATCCTTACGCGGAAGGATTCGTCAAAGGTTCGACCTTGGATAGGTTGGATGATTTTGAAGATAGGGTAACAGTGGAGGTTAGTGAGAAATAAGAGAATATTAATTTTTGTAATGGCTACCGTGCTAGACGGGGCTGATTAGATTTTTGAAAATAGTCTTTTATAATAATAATTATTATTTTATTTTTCATATTAAGCACTGAACCTTCGTGACCTTTTCTGATCTTATCGATGAGCTATTTTCGAACAAGCTAGAACCAACCCTTACTGGTCGAGTCTCCACGATCGATTTAGGGGTGCCGATCGTTCACTCTGGGTGCATTGTGTAATGTGTACTTGGGGGTGCATGGGGTTGTATGGGGTGGGTATGTCTTGTGGGTGGTAGACTGGGTTGATATTGTGATGACCCTATGCTGGTATACAGGCACGCGCGTAGGCTTGCTGTACTTTATATCGTGGTCAGCGTCAGTGTGTTACTGACCTCGAGTGACCCTGCCATCATGACCGCAACATAGAGTACTGTTACCTTCCACAAAATTATTTATTCCTTTTATTCAATCCCCCACCGAAGCCACTGAGGACAATCACTGTTATTCGAAGAGCGACAGACGACCTGTGTATTAGGCTTTAAGTATATGCCTTTGATGGGAAGTCGAAACGAAGGAAATAAAAATAAATTGAAATTATATAATTTGACGAATTATTATATGTGATTAAAATTTGAGGTTGAGATGAGAGGTGAACAATTTTTTTTTCTTATTTTGACGATGGGAATTTCGAAAATTATTTCTTACCTCTTATGGTGCTAGGCATGGTGTCCGAATTGCATATCCTGGTATCCAAAAGAAAGGAATGATTTTGATAGTAGAATTTTAATCACCGGTTGTCACTGCAACGATTCAGCGTGAATCAAATCACTGCACTTTTATTCCTTCACCAATCAATCGAATATATAAAAATAATTTCGATTATGTCACCATAAGAAATCTTTTTCTCTCTCCCGATTTCTCTTCCGTCTTTATGTGGTTTTGCTTTTTATTTTGCGCTCTCTGTACTTTTCTCTTTCTCTTTATATCTTTTTATCTTCTCTCTCTCTCTCTCTCTCTCTCTCTCTCTCTCTCTCTCTCTCTCTCTCTCTCTCTGGCACGCGCACGTGTCAAATAAACTTCCACCGCATCTTGACGAGCGAATTTCTCTTCACCCGGAATTGATCTTCACAGTATCTTCACGTTGCATCGACACATTAATCTCACACGCGTTAAGAAAATCGATAATAAATAATGCACAGCTTATCGATCAGGATCGAATCGGTATTAAAATATGAAAATCGAAGTATCGAAACTTTACGACAAAACATCCCTTTTTCACTGTCAAATTCTAATTCTCTCAAACTAACCCGTCACTCTTTCCTTCTCCCACCGATCTCCGTTGACACCTCAAACAATTCGACAGCACCGAACGCACAGATCTTACGAACGACACACAAACCTCCGGCTTTTCGATATGCAATTGATCATATAAGACACATCAATGGTATTAAAAACACACGGACGGAAAAAGAAACATTGAGAATCACAACACCGTGAAAGTATGAGTCTCTGTAAAAATGTTGGTTTCTCAAATTTACACGATATACTATTAGATTTGACAACAATTTTTTAAATATTTTTCTGCTAATTTTCTCAATCACAATCTTTGCACTTGTCAATTTTAGGATTGGCTGTAACGGTATCAGCTGTTATCACCACCGAAATTCTTCTCAGTATCCTCCAAATGACATAAAAGTGCTTCCGTGCTTCAACGTGGAATCGCTTGAGTTTCCTTCAATATTTTCCTCTTCCGTCCATTCCTTTTTTCAACTATTTTTTTTTCACTAACGTGTCTCGTACAACAAATTTTGTTTCTCTCGTAATTCTAAATTTTTCGACTTTTATACGGTTTTTTTCTGTTTCACAATTCTTATCAGTCAATTTTAATTATGCCGGCTGAGTTTTGAACTTGAAAGGAGTATCGTGTTTGGAGGTTCGGTGGTGGTGGTCGGTGAGTGACTCTACCGGCCCATGGTACAAAGATCCACAGGTGCTCTAACCGTGTAGCTGTTACCCCCTCCAACCCCTCTTTGCCCCCCCTTCTCATGTATACCCCCACCATTATACCACTTTGAAACTCCGTGTACGCACTTATAGGTGCACATGCGTTCTCCGCCTCCTCATCCCCCACTTTGTTAACTCGTTCAAAATCCTCCCTTCCTCTAACCTCCCCTCCCCCCTTCGCAACCCCTACTCTTGTATTATATCTCCCACCCCTCTGCTATCATTCCTTCATGCATTCTTTATGCACCTTCTTTTGATATGTCATTAACCGAAATTAATTACATATTGAAAATTCAACCCTTTTCTTTACCGTTTACTTTATCCCTTTTTTTAAATTTATAGTATCAGTTTTTTTTATCATTTTGCTCATTTTTTTACTGGAAATTCGTGGGAATTTACCTATACCCATTTATCTTTGGGTTAATGGTCGGCATGGTCCTATGAACGACACGTGGTGTCTGTTTTCTTTTGCTCTCTTTTTTTTGTCAAGCACGGAATCTTGAGTAAACCTAAGATTTTCGATGGTATTTCGTAATTGACGGAAACTGGGTGGGTTTGCTTTGTTTACTCCGGATGGGTTACGTTGTCCAGGAAGAAAGCTTTGGGAAATGTATCCTGCCTGTATGGGATATGAATACTTGGGTAATGAAAGTAAATGAAGGTGATGAAAAATAAAAATGACATAAATAGTCGGCATTAAAGTTTGTGCAGAATTTCAGTAAATCGGCAGCAATAAATAAATAAATCGGCATTCGATAAAGTCGTTTATCACGGTGTCATTGACATTGGCTAATGGTATCCAAAATGTTGGAATCTTAATCCTGAAATATGTAAAGGTTGAAATCTTAATCTTGAAAACCTGATAGAATTTGATTTTTTTTTCTTAAATATATATATCTTTAATATACACATATAGATATGCGATTTAGATAGAATGCGATTTGTTTTTTCAATATACACGTGTATACTCTTTTGCTCGTACGCTGACGTTCTTTTATTATTTTTTGCTGAGCGTAGGTGGCAACAAGATTGGCCATCGAATGTCAATGTCGCTCCCTGTCATAGTTATTTAGTGGACAGTAGGTCATTGACCTTTTACATTAATATCGGAACAAGCTACCAGTCAGAATTTTCGGAGGCCATTTTTTAAATCATCTTGCTATTGAAAACGAATGACGATACCGCAGAATATTAAAATATCTTTAAAAAGAAAATATTGGGTGAAGTCATTCCTCAGGCCGTTTGGAAAGTGGCTTACGTATTATGCATTCCATCGGAAGACACCTTACCGATTTGGAATGTTACCTTTTGCGCGATCGGAATTAAATCGTTTAAAAGGCGCAATATAGAAACTTGCGCTAAATTCTCGAAATCGGTGATTTTCGATGATTAGATCAATGATGGATCGATATAATTTTCATAATTTAGTAAATCCTCCAATCGAGTTCCAGTTGATCAAGTCGAGCGAAGCTAACGACCTCGGCCTAATCGGGACACAAGGTGCTGAATAAAAAGGATCAATAAAAATTGGTACCGTATTGGTTGACTTATCGATCTCAGAATTGGTTGGGTCCATCAGGGTCTTATAGGGTCGGAGGGGAAGAGGGGAGATCGATCCTTGTTCCTTTCTTAAATAGGTTTTTGCTATTCGTCTTTCCCGATTGGTCGAAGCCGATAGGCAAGAAGAAGAAGCGAAGAAAGAAGAAGCGGTGGCAGAAGAATAAGAATCATGGGAAGAAGAGGCCATTGCCATTTCGGAGATTATTGAACCTTACATTCTGATGACTCGCCGAAACTCTGAACCTAACTCAACGATACCTTTTCTCTTAATATTTTTTTTCTTCCTTTCCTTTTTTCGAGAAATATCTTTTTTCTCTCTCACTTCTATAATTTCGACTCTCTTCCTTTTACCTACCAAAAATCCCACAATGGGCGGTTTGCCATGCCTTGCGCAATTCCTTTGTCCAGCTTACGAAATCAACATTGACCTTAGCCAAAACGATGATCAAAAAATTCTTCATCCGATACGTCATCGTTGTCAATTTTTCACTATATTCGTCATCCACCTTGATATATAATGATAATTATAATTTTATAATCTTACTACTACAATGGATCGGTTATCGTTAATCATTGGTTATCGTTAATCATCGGTTATCGTTAATCATCGGTTATCGTTAATCATCAAGTAGATCGTTCATCCAAAAATCACGCGTACTCGCACATCGGTCCTATGGACGTCTTCAATTCAATATATTTCTAACGGGCAAAACGAACCAATGTCGGTACAACTGTAACGGAACAAAACTGACGGATTTTGGCTGGAGTACCGCAAGGAGGAATCATTCGCTCGCCTTTCAATTAACGTTACAGGTCGACGTCTTAATTCGGCACGTAGTTCGGTATAGCTGCTGATTGGATACGCCAAGATTTTTTAAAAGAGAACCGAGGTCAAGGAGTCGCCCTAGGCTTCCTTGATCTATCGTCATGCCGACTTCAGGCGATCCTCATGATCCGCGATCTTTGTGATCTTACGTCGCTTGAGCGATCTATCGATCTGACGATTTTTCGAAATCGCTCTCGCTTTGAAATATAATTTTGAAATTTTTTATTCGTATATGTATATAGTCGCTATGGCATAACGAGAGGGGAATTTTAATAGTGATAAATACAGTGGAAGATGCTTTGATCGATTATTCATCTTGTGATTAATAAAATGGTGCATTGAAACGTGGATGAGTTGGTCGTGGATTTATAGAAATTAATAGTGATTCATATGTAAATGTACGTTTATTTATATTGACATGTGACAGGTTATTGTTTATTGGGTATTAGTATAGAATCATGGTTTAATAATAATTATAATTAATGGGATTTGTATACGATGATCATTATGGTATCTAATGGGTTGTGCGACTTGAATATTATATGTGGACTGACTACTTTATGTTATGCTGAGTTTACATGTGAATAGGTGACTGGTGTAATTCTAAGCACGTGGTTTTCTTTACGGGTGTGCGATCGGTCGTAAAATTTGAAACGGATCTTAATTATTTTAAATTAATCATAACGTTTCAGCTGCTCTTGGTTGATTAAGAATTAATGAATTATCGATCGAACTTGAAGCATCCACAGGACGAGTTTCCAAGCGGCGACTTGTCGCGTTGGTACGTAAATATTCCAGTGGTCGTTGACCTCGGTCGGCTTTCGATGCTAAAGTAAACGTTATTCTCGATTGTTATTTATATGTAATTAGAATTTAATTCGTTAAATCATTTGACGTATTTTAGGAATATTTGAAAGGAACTGAAATCTAATGGAGATATAAGGTCAAAAGGTCAAAGTCGAATTGATGAATATTTTACGAAAATTTTTATATGATTTTGTAAAGTTGGAACAAATGGAGTATCGATTGTTACAGGTTTTGGGAGGAATTTGGTATAATGTCAAATTGAAGGAAAATTCAAACTATCCAGATTTTTTGTAGCGAAATTCGTTTATTTCGGTGGAAAAGCAACACCGAAATGTCGACGGAAGTTGGGATCGATTTAGACGCGCGCAACGTAACGCTTTTATCTTTGTCACGTGTTGGTGTCCTATTGGTCAAAGTTTTCTCTAGGAATTTAGATTAGGACGTGAAATGATTCAAGGTGAAGGTCTTTTCTGTTTTTTAATCTTTATTATATAATTTGATAATATTTCTGATTTTGTCAAAATATTCATGTTTTTGAATTGAAACATTTTTTTTCAAGTTTGATTGGGATGAAATTTTTTGTTCTAAAAAGAAAAAATTCTATAAGCGCATATAACTGTAAGGTGGTTGTAATGTTCCGTTTTGGTATTATGCAATTTTGGATAACGGATACTTAATTTATATTTCTCTTGTCGGTACTTATATCCGGGAAACATTCGTGAGACACGAATTCGCGAATATAATACCTTCAAGTCCGTAAATTATCATACAACGAAGATTTGCCGAGGGAAATCTACAGAGGTTAATTATAATGCGTAACTCCATTGATGTGCACTTTTGTATAGCTTTTGTGAAAAAAAAGAGTTTTTAATTTAAGGCGTGAGTGAACTTATTTATAAGTATGAATGTATTAATTGTGTATTTAATTAATTTCGAAAAAAATTTCCTGATATACTGGAAGAAACTTTTTTAATTTAGAAATTCGTAAAAAAAAAATGGTAAAATTTTTCTGGAATAATTATTTCTCATATTTTTACAGTCTAATCGTTTGGAATAAATTTGAGGTCAAAAGTAAATTATTGCCATTGAAATGTTGTACTATAATTATATTCGCAAACGTACCGAGATTAAAGTACCGCCTGTAAAAATCACCTTAAAAATACTTTTGCACGTAACTTCTTATTGAGTATATCCGGCAAGTTGTGAAAGAAAAAATAAATATGACAAAGGAGAAACAAGTGTAGACGATGTTCCAAGGGACCGCATTGGTCGCGCAATTTTAATGGGACAAAGGACCAAAATTCCATTTCTTGCTTCTTGTTACACGATTCGCCTGAGCCGTATAGTGAGACTTGAAAAAACCATCGAAACGTCAATGGTGATAATTAGCTTCCTGTAATTTTGGTAAAGACCGCGTATAGAAATTGAAAAGAAAAAGAGAAAGAAAAACCTAATCCTCTAATTCCCACTAAGTGCCACCTTCGTTAACCAATTGTTCCAAGTTCTAGTCACGCATCTAAATTTCTGGCATAGTTGAATTACCTTAAAAAAACCTGTTGTTTCAAGTATTAATAATAGCATTGTAAAAAAATTTGGTAAAAAAGAAATTTTCGTAGGGCCCACGAAGAAGTAGAAATAGGAGTGGACTCGAGAAGATGAAACAAAAACATAAAGACATATATATATATATATATATATATGTATATATTTATATAGTATACAAAGAAAGCCCGCTCCGTTCTCAGTGAGGCCCCACATTGGGGCCCACTGGGATCCTCGCGGTACGTGTCTCGACCGAGGTCACTTACGACCTTTTCGCTTTAGAAATGACGAAATATGTACATATTACACGAATCTAGGGGCCCAACATTGCTGAGCTAGTAGCGGAGGCCTTCTCAGGACCCATCGAACGAAACCTCACCGAATCGTCATTGGGCAGAGGCCCAGCTTGATACCGTGGATACCGGCACGGAGTCAAGAACCTCTTCTTCGGGCGCGTCTCCATCGCATCTGTGGTTGAACGAACTGTGGACCCAACGGGCAGCCAACGAGCCAATGTGAGTCCCAGCTTAGTAGCGGCAGCAACGGTAAAGCGAACCGGTGTGCCGGCGAGAGACAGACGTACAGACGAACGGATGGTCTCTTGCGAGAAAAGGAGGGAGAGAGAGAGAGAGAGAGAGAGGGAGAGAGAGGAAGAAAGAGAGGGAGAGAAAGAGTGAGAGAAAGATAGAGAAAAAAAGAGAGAAAAATTCAGAGAGAACGACGAATCGATGTAACACTGCCACCTAGCGGTAAAACATCCCCTCCACTTTGACCATACGAGCCTTCACGGGTCTTTTATTTTTTTTATTTTTTATGGATACCACGGGTTTCTCTTATACGTGATTCTCGTATGGGGGTATCACCCCGAGTTAGCGGTAAGCTACTATAACTGTTGGGATTGAAGATTCATGGGGATTTTATTGATGAATTTCATCATATGGGTATATATATATATACACTATATATAGTATGTACGCAACTATGTGGAATTCAATGAGAAACCGTACGGTCCATGGAATTCTTTAGGAAGGAAAAATTGTTTCAGTGTTTCCATAGAATTACACGGTGCTTCTGTCTATATGCATACGGCGCTTATGGAGAACGTAAATGATTCTTATAGAAAACAAAGTGGCTATCCATAATTCAAGAGAATTTATGACGTTACCTTAACTGTATTAATTCCAAGTAACGTTCGTCAGACGTAACTAGTTTTATCACAAAAACAGAGTCGCGTCTTCGCTTCGACGTAAGAGATGGCGACACGACCGAGATTCCATCCGTTGCCGTTGAGCAGGTTTTATGGTGAAAAAAAAAGGGTTCGCCATACCCCATAAAAATAGGTGTTCAACGTATCGCAGTTGGTAGCCTCATACCAGGAACATAGTAAACGCAGCTGGAATTGGATACCGGGACAATTTTCTTAGAAGTACAGTCAAACTTGAAACCGCGTCTATTTTGCACATAGTCAAAGTTTTACAAATGTCGGATTTTGGTCTGAGACATTGGCTTAAGAATTTCCGGACGGATTCTACGGTACTTCGTGTTGGCAGATCCGGCGGGCATTTTCAAAGGTACAAAACTCTCTCAAGTACCAGGAAGTGGATAAAGGAAAGTAATATAAAAAAAAGTAGGGAAATGCAGAGAAAAGTAAAAAGAACAGACCGACCATTACCAAGAGGGAATGCTCCAATCAGTGGCAAGAAGCCTGCGGCGAGAAACGGGACTTTCACATAACATCGGTATAACATAACGTAACGTAAAGGCAAGTACCTATGTCCGTTCGGAGGCTGCGAGGGCCTATCAGCGATCAGCTTCATAGAGGTCCGTTCGTTCTTATGGGCCTTAAGGCGATTGGGTCCCATATTTGAAAGAGACCGGGGGGATCGCGTATGCCTTTGCCAACTTCATGGCATTGACAGTGGAATATCTCTTATGGTGGGTAACCGCAATAAATTATTAGTACGAAGGTTGGCAATCGTGGCTTGTTTGAAGTCGTTTTTAGCTAATGATCTGATAGCGATCGGATTCACCAGATTCAACATCACGATACACTGTATATGCAGTTTACATGCACTTGATTAGATGCATGGCTGGAAGCTGGAAGTTGGTAATAGGTCTGTTTAGGTTGGTAGTTGGTATCCTGTATTTACGTATGGCGGCTGTACGATTTATTGGATGATAAGTTGGTACTATCTTGCACGAGGACGAACCATTCGTGTTATTGGTTTATGCTTGTATTTTGTCATCGTTCCGAAGACGCGATAATGTCCTGGTAACGACGTTGAAGGGATTTTGATTTATTGTGGGTAATCATGCGCTATTCCTTCTTCCCTCGTTAATTAAGATCTCTGATATGATTTCACAGCCTGGAGTCTTATAACTGTACTTTATGTTGATTTTTTTAACGAAATTGTTATCGGTTGGCTATCTGGTTCTGTTATTGTGTATATGTAGGATTGAGGTCTGATAAATGTTTTTTTTTATTTTTTTTTTTTGATCAATCGATAATTCTTTATCAATATTTCTCTTTTGTAGGAGGGACGCTATACAGGATTTTGGGGGATATGAGAATTATTCGATTTTAGATACTTTGTATTACGTCATGAGGTACGTCATTCGAAAATATTGCAGTCGTAGGTTTCCTATGCTGCAGCATTATGCGGTATTTTTATTACCTTCTGTATGACGGAGCGATTCTATCAATTTCAGATGGAAAGTAGTTCCATCTGTGACTTGTGTCGTTTGTTACTGTGAAATTTTTTTTTTTGTTCGGTTGACACGGATGGTAAATTGTTTCGAATTTATTTTTTATTCGTCTTATCTACTGATAGTAATGTAGCGCAGGTTGTGAGAGATGCTTTAAGCATATAGACACAATGTAGATTTTCTTACTGACCGTCGGTACAATATTGTGTGCAGAACTTGTACTAGACTGTGTAGATATCCGTACAAGATGAATTGTTGATAATTTTCAATATATTTTCAAAATAAATTTTACGTCTACGTCATTAGGAAAATAGATTTGCTACATAAAAAAACCCTAGATAATTCGAAAATACTATACGCTATCTACATAATTATTAAAAAAAAATACAATTATTAAATATTATCACCGTTAAACGAGACCCTAAACTTCACATGGCTCAATAATATAAAAATGTGGAATTTCAAAATTTGTTAGGTATGTATCTTCAAAAATATTTAAAGATTCATAAAAATCAATACTTCTTACGAGAACAAATGATCCAAAGAAACATTCAAGATTCGTAATCAGCGTAATTAAAACTGCAGCTGGTCCCGGTGAAAATCCACAAGGAAAGATTTTTCACGGCTAAAATACATACTGGGTGAAGGATATTAAACGTCTCTAGGGATTTACAAATTGTGCCAAATCTTTTTCTCATTATATTCCAAGACTAAATTCAGGTTTGAGTGACTGTATAGGAATCGATAAAGAAATCAAAACCGATACGTCCCAATTTCCAATATACAGATAGACAGTCGATAGTTTGTAAAGTTAGAATTGTAATATATACCTCATGTCTATCTTGCCAACGCAATCCAGGACTATGGGACTCCTGAAGAACCATAAAGCTCCTTTCCCGTATCCTGAAGCTTACCTATGTATGTACATGTGAAGAAAAGTTAGTTGCAGTCTTTATGTAAGAAAATTGCAATCCCGATAAGGTAGCTGCTCCTGCCCTACTATACACATCGACTTAAACTACACAGTATAAAAATCTCACTCATGCCACATACAAAATATTAATTAAATATATAAATAATAAGCGGTAATAAATTATTTCATGCACCACATGTGTCAATTAGTTTTACATCATTTATGAAAAATGTCATCATAGAATTTAAAACAATTATTTTAGTTCACACTACTATAGCTGTAGCACGTGATTGTTTTCACCCTGAACTAAAAACTAAACCGACAGATCTCCCAAATTAAAAAATTAATTAATCGTAAATTCTGAATTCATTAAAAAAATCTATTAGGTAATTTTTATTCGATAACCAATCATTAAATTCGTACGAGCTAAGAGGACAGTGACGTCAGGCTCTACTTTTAAGATATTCGATTCGTTTAGATGACCTCACAATCCAATTTCACAGGTTGAGGTCTCACAGACCTCATCTTTTGAAGTATGTTTCTAAATTCGAAATTTTGTAGTTAAGGGTTAACGTACTTCATATTTTTTTACTATTAGATCAGTCATTTGCATTATGCTTTTTTATTGATACAACGCTGATAAATTAGCTTAATGATAATTAGTCTAATCGATTAATACTAAAAAGATATTTCTTAACTCTTAATAGTGTGGTCGTGTTTGACTTACGTAAAGAGATATCTCTTTACTATTAGTGTATTTCAACAGATGAAAAGACACACATGTGCACGCATGCATATACAGCGATACTGAGACTGTGTGTCTAAGCATGGACAATGTAGGCAATTGATGATACTCCGAGGCTATATCTTTCAAAGATTGATTGCAAAAATAATTTGTGACTAGTGTTCTGAAAACGACTCGATATCGGTTCAAGAATAGGTAGTACAACAAAAAATTGAAGTTGGACTTGATATGATCTCGGCAACGTCGCTCAAAATCAAAATGAACAGGCCATCTCACTTCCCTCTGTAAACTGAACAACTTTTGACCCAAACATTTTTTGATATTCGATAAAATGCCGATTATATCCCGAGTGGATGAATGAAGTGTTCCACCCTGTATATATAATAGATAAGACTATATACATTTTAGTTCAGACGCGCATACTCTCGAAAATTCACTCTGTCCAAGAGAGCGCCTGCGTTACTTTCTTGTACGTTGTTCTGCCATATAAAAGCAGCCACTTGTTGAACGATGCCCATACCTCCCCAACACCGTAGGTATCATTTACAACTGGCAATTCGTTGTACAGTGACAACTTACAAAAAACCAACTCACAACCGTCCAATCGTTAAATATCCAGCCTGATCGTATCGACTAAAGGTGAGTTTTTAAAAATTTGCACAAATTTTGGTGAATTAAAAAATTCTGTCGTGTAAAAGTATTTTGAATTTTCGCGCTCTTTTTTACCGATTGCTAAGCGAATCTTTTATGAATTTTATATTCAATGATTTTCATTATATTTTATTGGAGTTTGAATATTAATTTTTTGGAAAATAAGCTCTGCTGCCATTTTGAGCTTTTTTACTGATGATTTTTTTTCCTGACAGACACTGATAGTCTAATAAAGCTTTTTATTAAATAAAATCACATTGATTGTCAGCGGCTTGATAGTAGCCGTCGTGGGGAGATTAGTTGGTCGCCGCAGAAATGAAAGCTACGGGAAATTGCAAAAGTCTCTTGCGGAAACGGTAGACGATCGAATTTTTAATATCATCGACTATTCTTCTGGTTTTAGTCTACTGTTATCAGTGTGCTTATCGAGTGACGATTAGTTTTTTAATTGTTTTTTTTTTAATGACACCAGGTACGTAGTAACTGTCATGCATACATATATTTATTACCATTTAGACCAAGCAAGAGACAGTGAGAAAAAGAAATGAGATGTCTATGTACGTTTTAATTATTTCAACAATGGCGTAATTAATTAAAATCTGCATTGATTGGTCCGAATAAATTTTCTGTGATCGCAGCTGGTAGTCGATATTACGAAATATTTGCAAAAATAAATAAATTGAAAAATAAAATAGATTTAAAAATTAATAAAGTACTGCAAAATTTTTTTTTTAATTTAATTTTTGTCAATTAAAAGAAGTATTTAATTGTACACAGGGTAACTCATGTTCGTAACAATAATTTACGTTCTCATAAAACTATTCGCGATAATAAGTAGTATACCCAGGTTAGAATTTCCCTAGAGATTTTTGGACACCTAGTGGTATTCTCTGTTTTCGAAAATAAGATTAGCGACAGTTTGCCACATGGCGAATGTTTCGCGTGCGAACTTCCCTGCAATTTCACAACGTTTCTACAGTGGACGCAAACTATTTCGAATGTAACAGTGAAACTTACTTGAGTTTATGTAACAACCCTTAAATATATATATCTGCATTCCTTATTCAATTCTCTATATTCAAACGGACTCGAATGCTATTAAATAAAAGAGCTACGGTACACTCGAGTACAAAAATATCCCAGTTCTTTATATTTACGACTATTTGATTTTTGCATTTTTTCAATTTAATTATCAACCTACACACAACACCCGTGACGGAAAATTTCGTCACAACTCACCCTCGGCCTATTTACGTGCACAATCATCTTTCACCTCAAATCCGATCGTTGGCTAATACGACACGGCCGTGCGAGCTATCAACATTTCTACGTCTTCGTTATAGGATGTATCGTAGGAGTGACTGTAAAGTAACCCAATTAAATATTACCTAAGTGAGAAATAAAATATTAAAATTCTTTCTCGAAAATAATATAGTCGATACAAATGTTTGGGGTCGATATCAAAATAAAGGGTTTGTTTCGAATCGATCGATTTATAAAGTAATTGTATGATTATTGGTCTTTTGTGTATTGAAATTGTGTGGACAGACCTTAATTATCACTTGCGTTTCACGCAATCGCCGTCAGAATGCGCAGCAATCGCTTGGAGTTTAAATACCAGGAAAAGTAAGTATTTAGTTCTAGGCCGTGACGAGCCTTGTGACACTACCCTAATAAGCTCGAAGCGTATGACGTGCGATCGATCGAGAATCCGTACAAATCATCAGTTCGCTCTGTTATCCTCAAACTTCGTACTTGCTAGGTCAACGCATGGTGCACCTCCGTCAAATCTTCGTGAAAGATAAAAAAAGATTAACGAGATCAAAGTGAATTCTGGATTTTGAAAAAGACACAAATTTATTCGTACCACCAAAATTTTCATTCGCGAGAAACAGGAAACTTTATTATCTGACACATGCGCATTAAACGGTGTGATCGAAATTTTGAAATTTGGCTCCTGTGATCGACGCATTTGGAAAGTGAGAGCGGAGGGTTCTCTCGATTGATTTGGTAATTGTGGTAAAATTTGCAAAGTTCTTTTTTTTGTGTTACAGCGAACATGAACCTCGAGGAATATCGAAAGCATGGTGAGTTTTTAAAAATGATCAATAAATTTTTTTTACATATTTAGGAATTTATAAAGCTTCTTATTTTTCCCTGCTAAATTACTTACCGTAATACGGTGCATATTGGGTTCTTGGAAATAAAATTAGGTAATGGAAACTTGGCGAGATCGTTCGCTTTCAATAAAATCGAATAACCGTGGCCGTAAGAAAGATTTAAATAAAACTAGATGCACGGCCGATCGGGATTCGCGAACACTGAAACAATGCCAATAAAGAGAAATCGTACAAGTCTGGTGATAGGGAAGGGTGGATATTGTCAGTAAAGGAAATTTTATGGGGACGATATTGTTCCTCGTTTCCCTACCTACCCCTAAAGCCACCTATAAATGATTGGAACGTCAATTGACTCGTAGCTATATTCTATTTGAGGCAACTGCTTCATTTATTTTTAAATTTACACCAACCCTTATTTATAAAATATTTATTGTCCATTCAATAAACTCTTGATTGATTTCTGACAAAACAATCCACATACTATTCCGCACCTTAAACCGTAATGTATTTACCTTTTCTCAGTGTTTACCCCTAAACACGATGAAAGGGTTGGAAACAATTTATTTTGTCCATCCAATGAACACAGCGTAGTTCTTTCTTCTCTCAGTTCATCCCCTACTTGTTGTTTTAATTGAAAATTTCTACTTTCTTGGTAAATAGTAAAAGGCTGTCAAAGTGTTTATCTACCTTAGATTTCGATTAGGGTAGTTTTTTTTTGGTCATAGATGTCTATCGATCAATCCGAATGGAAGCTCCACTTACGAACCCTTAAAACAACGCAAACAATCTTAGCTCTAATTATTGAAAAGAAATTTTTTTTTAAATTCTAAGGGATGAACATTTTTTATTTCTTATACACAGGCAAAGAAATGGTTGACTACATAGCCGACTATCTCGAGACTATTCGTACTCGTCGTGTCTATCCGGCAGTATCACCGGGATATCTTAGAAACATTTTGCCACCCTCAGCACCCCTCGAGGGTGAACCCTGGGAGGACATTTTTGGAGACATAGAAAAGTGCATAATGCCTGGTGTAACTCATTGGCAGAGTCCACACATGCATGCATACTTTCCGGCTCTAAATTCGCCGGCCAGCCTCCTGGCCGATATGCTAGCTGATGCCATAAACTGTCTCGGCTTCACCTGGGTAAACGTTTTAAAAATTATTAATTAAAAAAAAATTATATACAAATTCATTCACCGCAATAGGCGTCAAGTCCCGCGTGCACCGAGCTGGAGACAATCGTGATGAACTGGCTCGGAAAAATGATTGGACTGCCCGAAGAGTTTCTACATCGTCCTGGTGGCTCAGGGGGTGGTGTCATACAGACAACTGCCAGCGAAGCAACTCTTGTTTGCCTATTGGCTGCAAGGACCAGGGCGATTCGTGATATTCAGCAGAACGAACCTGATCGGTTACCTACGGAGATCAATTCACGACTTGTAGCCTACTGTTCGGACCAGGTGAAAAATAGTTATCAATAACAGACTATAGATGAGTGATTGAATTTTTCGAATAATTACGTTATACTTGATAGGCCCATTCGAGCGTCGAAAAAGCTGGATTGATCGGATTGGTTCGTATGAGATACATTGAATCCGATGATGACCTCAGTATGAGGGGCGAGATGCTGGTGGAAGCTTTGTCACGTGACCGCGAAGAGGGACTAGTGCCATTTTTTGTGAGTAACTTGGATAATTTTCGATTTTCATTGTACGCAATGGAAAAGGAAAAGCGATCGCTCTTGGAGATTCACGTAGAGATTCAGAGGGATTGAAATTAGGGTAATGCAAGGGTTGTAGCATCTGGTGATACTTCAGTGGGTCTCTAGGGGGAATTTTGAAATGAAGATGTATAGCAATTTAGAAAATAATGATAATCACTCTTGGACGTAGTCACCATGCAACCTTAAGGGGGTGAATGGAAAAGGGAAACAAAAAATGGAAGATACAGGGCAAAGATAGACAGGGTGGGTGGAAAATCTTCTTACTTAGATTTGTTGCAATTCAGAATCTTCCAATTAATTTTGTCTTATCTCTCTTCGCTTCTAAAGAGTAAGCTTGATGGACAAGAAAATTCTAAGATAATTGGTCCCTTTGGGAAATTTTATTTTGGTCTCGGATTCCTGGTTTAAGTATTTGTTATGGTTGATTTTCAATTAATAATCGACATATGTAGCCTTTGTGAATGGACCATAGAGTGCTATTGATTGGATGAAATACAATTTTATTTGATATAAATTATTCGTTATTGATAGGGTCTATTAATTTTTTCAGGTGTGTGCCACACTGGGCACTACCGGTGCTTGCTCTTTTGACAATCTCAAAGAGATAGGACCTATATGTAAGAATTTTGAAAAAAACGTCAAACACTGTATTTGTGATTAATATGTGGAAGATAATACATTTTTTAACTTATCATAGGTGGAAAGAATGGGCTCTGGTTGCATATTGATGCTGCTTACGCCGGAAGTGCTTTTGTTTGTCCTGAATTTCGTAGCTGGCTTCAGGGTATTGAATATGCCGATTCCTTTGCTTTCAATCCAAGCAAATGGCTTATGGTACATTTCGATTGCACGGCCATGTGGTGAGTAAAATTTTGAAAAATCTCATTTTCTATAAAATTTTATTTACAAGTCGGTGATATCGAAATACTTTAAATAATTATAGGTAATTATTTACACCGCATGAATATTGAGCGTTTCGTGAAATAATATAAAATAAAATGAGAACCACTTTCCATAAAGCATAATTCATCACAGCTAGCTTCATAATCGAAAGCTTCCGCGGAAGTAGTCAGTCCGGAAGAGCGACGGCTTTTTTTATCGTGACGTAATTTCCGTTCGAACCGAAGAACGATTGTTCATGGCTTGAGAGAGACTTGCCACTGACTCCAATTGCTATCGAGGTTGATCGATCAGCCGAGTAATATGCACGCGTGTTAATACATCAATATATTGTGCATATGTATATAAACCAAAACTATATATATAATCATTGATATAAATCGAATTTTGAAATTAAAATTAAAAAATTTGGTTTTATTGAAATTTCCAAAAAAAAAATGTTCAACTAATGTTTTCTCCGATTTTTTCATATTCTTATTGCTTGTTAATAAAAATTAAGTGTTTTGGTGTGTACACAAAATCAAATTAGTTATCTAACGATCAGTGAGAGAGAATAAATATTGTGACATGTAATTAGCGCCAAGCGAACTGTTAAGATTTTCAAGTTAACTTGGCAAAATCTTCTATGTGCTTTCTAGGGTGAAAAGTAGCCAGGCTCTTCACAGGACATTTAACGTGGATCCATTATATTTGAAGCATGAAAATTCTGGTAAGAGGATTACTTGGTTATTATTTTTATTATTTGTCCAATAGAAATCGAACTATATTATCGGTTCTTCGTTATCGATTATTAACAGTATCAATTACTATTTCGCGAGCCATTACACCGTGATATATTATATAAATCCGTGAGAAAGTATTTGAGGAAACAAATAATATTTTTTTACCTTCACAATAAGATTTATTTGATTTATAAAAAAAATTTTTGTTAGGTCTTGCTATCGATTATATGGTAAGTACAATACATTATTGTCAAATCAATTGAAATATTTCATTCAATTGTTTTTTCTTAGCATTGGCAAATACCTTTATCCAAAAGATTCCGAGCTTTAAAGCTCTGGTTCGTAATTCGAAATTATGGGATAACCGGATTGCAGAAACACATACGCGAGGTAAAATAATAAATAAAATTTTTGTGGACTACGAGCCTTTTTGTTATTCGAAAAATCTGTTTTACCTACAGGGTGTCAGATTAGCACAGAAATTCGAGGCTCTGGTTTTGGGCGATAGTCGTTTTGAGATTCCAGCAACGAGATACTTGGGAATGGTTGTATTTCGTCTTGTGGGTGAAAATTCATTGACGGAGAGGCTCCTGAAGAGGATGAACAACAGAGGATGTGTTCATTGTGTACCAGCGGCACTGCATGGGCAATACGTCATAAGATTTACTGTGACGTCAACCAAGTAAATTTTTTTGAATATTTTTTTCGTTTTTCCATCGATTTTTTTATCCATTATTTTTCAGTACTACTAACGAAGACATACTCAAGGATTGGGCGGAAATACGTAACACAGCGACGGAAATACTGGGACAGAATAATGGTTCGCCTGTAAGAGTTAAGGTGTCTTTGGCAGGTAACACGAATTTGCTGATAGATAGGCATATGTGTTGAAAATCTGTTTTTTTTTTGCTAAATCAGTAATAAATGATCTTGAATCTTCGAAAAAGACAAAAAAGCTTATCAATATTGACCTTTAGATTAGAATTAAAAATGGCTTTGAAGAATCTTATTTGCATGCGCAATATGTACTGTGTGTAAGTTAAGTAAGTAAATTTTGTTTTTTACTTTTTTTCGTTACGCTTTACACATTTTCCGTGTGGAGAGACAGGGATCTATGATGTTATGTCATATAAATATATGTATACAGTAACGTCCAATTGAAGTGCAACACTTGAATTTTTGTACATTTCTATGAAATTATGGCCGATATCGAAAAACCAAAGACACATTTTTTAGGAAATTTCCTTCCCGTTCGAATGGTAAAGGTTT
>JARQTJ010000410.1:121328-145389 GCA_030142635.1 Trachelus troglodyta | reverse complement strand
AAAGAGCATCCTTCGGCATTAAAAAAACACCCCCATTGAATATCTGTAGCATCACTCTAGGGGGAGCTACACCCCCTCGAAGTGAAAACACTTAATTGGCCATAACTTCCGAACGCGTTGGCCAATCTGGTCCAGTTTCTGCGTGATAACATTTTTAACAATACTGCAGATTCTCACAAAATTATTGTTTTCGCAGATGATCCCGTGACGGAGATCTTGCGATATCGCAAGCGTACGCGAAGCTTCCCCGCCATATTTCATTAGGAATGCGAAGACAGAGAAGTTTCATATTCATTCCACGTTGTAGCAGAGATTTCAACGATTAAAACGCGCTTTTAAACATTCGAAAATGAGTTTCCTGAGGGGTAAAATTTTTCATTTGAAAAAGCGCCTAAATTTTGCGATTTTCGATCGAGGTACTCGGGGGACAATCGCCTGGCGCGCGTAGTAGGGTAGTAGTCACCTGAGTAGAATGAATATGAAACTTCTCTTTCTTCGCATTCCTAATGAAAAATGGCGGGGAAGCTTCGCGTGCGCTTGCGATATCGCAAGATCTCCGTCACGGGATCATCTGCGAAAACAATAATTTTGTGAGAATGTGCAGTATTGTTAAAGATGTTATCACGCAGAAACTGGACCAAATTGGCCAACGCGTTCGGAAGTTATGGCCAATTAAGTGTTTTCACTTCAAGGGGGTGTAGCTCCCCCTAGAGTGATGCTGCAGATATTCAATGCGGGTATTTTTCTAATGCCGAAGGATGCTTTTTCTCGTGCCATAATTAGAATTATGAATTTCCTTCTGGAACTACTAGTTCTCGCACTTTTCAAAAAGTCCCAAAATGCACTATTTCACTCCAACCCTTCCGTTCGGCCATTTTGTATCCGATCGGGATAAACCTTTACCATTCGAACGGAAAGGAAATTTCCTAAAAAATATGTCTTTGATTTTTCGATATCGGCCATAATTTCATAGAAATGTACAAAAATTCAAGTGTTGCACTTCAATTGGACGTTACTGTATAACTTTATTTTTGAAAACATGTAGTAACGAATTAGTATGAGCTGTATGCTTGAATTTCAGAGACACGCGAGAAGAATGAGAATTTCGGATTAAGTCTTTTATTGGCAAATTCGCCGATGTCACCGAAAATTGTTAATGGAAGCTTTGCTGCCATTTACGACACTGCTGATGTATTTAACGAATGTATGAAAACTTTTGGACAGCTTCGATTGGAAGCTAGAGACAGTCCAGGTAAATTATTGTGATATAATATTATAATATATTAAAATAATGATAATAATAAATAACATAATTATATTTATAGCCATGCGGCGACGTATACGGGGTATTTTGATGTCTGGAAAACAATTCTCATTGGATTCCCGTATGGATCTTGTGCAGGTACGTAAAAATTGAGATCTGTTTAAATTCCCCAAAAAATTAATTCAAAGTAATTATTTTACACAGGGATATGCCTCCTGTGGTAGACCACTTTCCGAACCTTGCACAAATCTACCATTAATGAGAGAAGATGAAGATGGCATAGGAAAAACAGAATCTTCGATGAGTATCGATAAAACAGATTCGTCAATGGGTAAATTTTTAATAAAAAGTTTCTAAATTATTGTCGAAAGCTGTCAAATCCTATTGAAGCTTATACACGTTGATGACTTAACCGCTTCTTTTTTTTTCCAGAAAATTCTTTCGGAACTCTCATGGACCATTCTGAATCCGCTGAATCCCTCGCCGGTAAAACAGATTCCTGCACTGACGTCGGTGGGTACATTACCAAGATAGTAAACGGCTCTGTCGGTAAGCAAGATGCTACCAAAATGATGGATCAGGTAGATCCCAAGCAGTTTAGCCTTGAAAAGGGTTTATGCAAGAGTGAGACCATTGGAGCTATCAGCAATATATCAAATTCTGGCGGTGTGTTATCACAAATGAAAAGGGATTCAAAGGATTCAGGAAAACTGTGCCAGAAGTGCGGCCATTATACGACCCAAGAATAGAAAACAATGGTGTATTACGTCATATAGAATAGTAA
Source organism: Trachelus troglodyta (assembly GCA_030142635.1). Classification (NCBI taxonomy): domain Eukaryota; kingdom Metazoa; phylum Arthropoda; class Insecta; order Hymenoptera; family Cephidae; genus Trachelus; species Trachelus troglodyta. The sequence goes on along the minus strand of JARQTJ010000410.1, from coordinate 143,341 downwards.
AGTCTGAAAATCGATTGCGTAGTAACACAAGAATGTTTGTCCACTGTTCAAGGATATCATTAACGATTTATCATGATAATTCGCGTACCATTATTTTTATTTTTTTTCCTAGCAAAATATTTGTTTCGTCCCAAAAATATTTTACTGTACCGATAAATTTTATTTTGAGAAAAATATAATTAAACAATTAGTCGCGCGTTAGTTTGACCGTGAGTAAACGTATTTCCTGTTCTCACTGCGTGAGACATAATTTTTCTTTTTGTTGCTGTTGTCACTACAAGAATTCTGAGCATCAAAAAATACGACATGTCGTAAGTCTATGTAATGTCGTAAATTAGCTAATCAAAGATGGAGGGAGGAAGGTTGTAGTAGTAATAATAATAACAATAATAATAACAACAATAACAATTATAATCGTGAAAATGATTAATTTGTCTTAAATAATAATTGAGACTGGTAAATCCCGATATATAAATTTTATTTTCATCGATGATATGACTACGAAAATGCCACAATCCAGCATTTCCTTCTTTTATGGTATGATATAATAAATGTTCTCTGCACCTTACATAATATTGTACTGCCTAACCCAGTCGCGTCAGCAGCAACGCGCAATTCATTATTCCTTACGATCTAATGATATTTGGCGTTTTGAATCTAGATTGATCCTTTTTGTTCTCTTTCTATAATTTTCTATATTCTTCATTTTTTTTCACCCTCATTTCAACAATATTCTCTTTCTTCGTCCATCCTCTAAATTCAATATCATGGTGAATGATAATTAGCACCTATGCGTGTATAATTAATGAATTAAACTTTAATAACGAGCTGAGTGATATTCCTGCGAATCGTTAATGTCGTCATCTTTCTTTTCTCATAGAGGCGCAAAATAATAATCTTTCGAATAGAAAGAAGCCTTATAGATTTGATTGGCTAAAAAAATGAGACACTGCGTGAAAAGCTTATTTTAAAAAATTGAAGCAGCGTGAAATTTTTTGAAAAATTTTTACAAACGGCAAGAAATACCTAAGTGACCCAAAGCTTGAGAAACTTTTTTATGTTTTACATCGTGAAACATTTTTTAACCCAATTTAAAAAGTATTGGAAAAAATTGTATTTATACTAATTCATTTATAGTATTCACTGATTCCGGATTTACGGATGATTCAGTACCTTTGAGCCACCTCAAGAGTCTTTTTACTTATGTAAATTATAAATTTATAATATTGAATAACAACATTATATATAATCTTGTATATCTATACGTAATATTAATTCTCATTATTATTGTTAATTTTTTATTAAACTATTTAAATCGACTGTCACGCCCACGGCGTACAATCAATCTCTGTGTCGTCAGTGGATCCAATTAAAAATCGATTTCATCGTGAAATCGTTATCCACTGATTTTTTAATTGAATTAATAATCAGCACGATCGCGCGATCTATCTAAAACTTTGACATCTTAATTAGCGCATTGTGGAATTACTATTGCCTAATAAATGTAGTCCAATCGCATTCTCGAAACCGTGCACGAGTTTCGTTGGAATTAGATTTTCCCTCAAAAATTTATTTACTGATGATGGAACAAGAAGCACTTTTTTCTCTCTCAAAAACATTGTGAAAATATTCTTAATAAAATTCATTAATTTACAGTTTTCCATGTATAGGTATGTACATGACATACATATATATATATATATATATATATATATAACAATTATTAATAAAGCCAAACTATTATCAATAGGATCCGATAAGAAATTTAATTATCACTATAATTCACTATAATTTTCGCGAATACGTCACTGATTGGAATTTCTCTAATTACGTAAAAAAAATTTTTTTCTTAGAATCAACAAACATAATCGCAATCAAATCGAATGAAGCTTTTTAATCGTACTGATCGTGCATGGTTTCACGAGACTCCAATAGACACTCAATTAATGCTTATAAAATGAATTGGAAGTCACACAGAATGAAAGTGCTACTTCCGGCTTTTCAACACTTAACTTTGGGTGCAACATAGATTATAATACACTGAGAATTTAAAGGTTAAAAACATTTCACTTATATATGCTTACGTAATCGATACGTAACACTTTATAAACGTATGTATCTATACACGCGCATATATAGATAGATGTGTATACAATAATATATAAAGCTTCTGGTTTGGCTAGCATCACTCAAGACAATCTAATGTCTAAAAGTCAATTAAACATTTGTTACCTAAAAAGACACGTGGACGTTATCAGCTGCGAGGCCAATATAATTAATTAAATTATAATTACATACCTATCCAGGCAATAGTTTCTTGCGATGCATTAAACGAATCGTAAAATTTGCACGTTGAAAAATCCAAAGGTTTAAAGGAAAATTGAAATTGTCTTTTCTTTATTCGATTGGAAATATATAGTCGATGCAAGAATTGCGCAAATTAAAAAAATAAAGTATACTATTTGCACGAATTGCGAAAATAATCCAACTGTAACTCTAGTTGGTTTACGCAAATGCAAAATGGAACTGGACTCGGTATATCGGCATTTCTCGATCGTATCGTATTTCAACTTATGTGTAATTACACGTGTGTGCAATTAATGACTATTTAAAATGACCTCGCAGCCGCGCGTGCCAAAATGAACAAATGACGCGACACGAGCCGCATGGCTTGCCAGAGAAATCTCGCGATCTGAACTTAGCGATACGCAAAATTAATTTGGCAAAAGGCTCCGTTTAAAAAGCCTTTCTGTGAGGACATGCGCGTTCAGCTTTGGGCCGTGTCGTTAAAAATATATTTTTCTGCTAGTTTGCCATTTTTATTATTACAATGCGTTCGATATTGTTCTTTGTTTCTCATATGTTGTTTTTTGATTTTTTTTATAATATGTATATATTTTTCTTTATTATCATCGTCACTCGGTGGCTTCGCGACACGGTTCAAGCTGAAGGCCCACGCAGTGCGTTTTAATAATTTTGCTATCATTAGGGCGGAGGGTGGGTAATTGAACTACTTGTCCAAAAGAAATTTTGTTTATTGTGTAACAGTGATATTTACGTGAAATACGGAAAATCGTATAAAAGTGCAAATTCAAGAGTTATTTCATTCTTTTAGTTTCTTCTTTTTAGGAACTTTAAACGAATTGTATGTTGTTTGAAGTTATTTGAAGTTTTATCAAATTTAATTGATTAATATCAATTATTGATATTTCTTTGATTGTTTTTATTTTTAATAGGAACAAACATTGCCGTAGAGACAAGCTCAAAATTAATCTTCTTTTTTCGACTTTCTTTTAGACAAGTAGCGCCATTTTGGAAATAGTATACAGACGAAGAACTAAGAGAGAATCATGCTGTCATGCAGTGTGCTGTGCGGATGAAATATAAACGCGATTTAATTTGCAAATAATGTTTTTCGCTGCAAATAATTTTTACGTAGAGACGCAAGGATTTTTTTTATAAATTTCAAAAAAATTCATGAATAGAGAAATCTTTTGATAGCAACGCGTTAAGTTTTTCATTTCATATATATAAATATATATATACACATATACGACAACATATATGTATACGTATATATGTATTTACAAATGATCATCTACTCATTATTATTGTTTTGCATCTTCAAATTACAAAGTCCATCCTTTATATGGTAGTGCAGTGTCATGCAATACAAAAAACATTCAATAGATTGTTAAATGCATTAAAAAAATAAATAAAAAAACCGATATATATCTCAAATACCCGCGAAACAATACGAAGAATAATAATGGCACAGATTTTGCAAAAAAAATAGAACAGACAGTTTACGGTATAGCGAGAAACGGCGTCACTGATATCCAGAAAGAAATGAATAATGAAAGTGAAAAACATAAATTTCAAAGAAATCAATAAATGTAATAAAATATTTTATTTTTGGTGACGTATTAAATCCTATTGATTTCATTCCACACGCATATTCCACTTTTGTTTAATTAATTACTCTACGTTGTTAAGCTCGTACGAACGTGCTTTCGAAAATAGAATTTCTCATAAATCGCGCATATTGTCCTTTCTACATAGGTAGAAAGAAAAATCCTGACCTTGCTCAACATTATTGTTGTCTTCAGAAGTCTCGTTCTGCACAATTGTATAAATATATCGACATACAAACACTCTAGTACGTCTTTTGTACGGTAGGTAAAAGAAGAAGAAAACATTTTTTAATAAAAAAATGACTTCGATTTTTTTAAACATTTTGCAAAATTTCCAAAAGCACGCTCATTTCCAACACACGTAATTCAGTGGGCATGCTTTGTAACACGCCGTGTGAAGAGACACCTTCCCAAGCGCAATCTAACTATATAGGGTGGGTAATATGTTCTTGAGTAGGTTTGGATTTTCAGATGTGAAGGTTAGGTTATTAGTGAAAGTACAAGACCGCAACAGAGAGATAGAGCGATTGGATTGGTACGAGTGAGAGAGAAAGAGATAAATAATTTAATATACTAGGATCGGTTTATGATCCGGAGGCAATAAAAATTCATATTCACACGGCGACACAATATAGAATGATTGTAATTGAAGATTGTTTCGATTTTGAGAAAAACGGGAAGGAACTTTTGATGACGATTAATTTGGTATTTTTTTTTACATTTTTTTTTCTTTTGGTCTTCTTTTATTTTTTCGTTTCTATTTCTCTCACATTGTGACTCGAGTGGATATTAACGTTTCCGCACTGATCATCCGATCTCTTGATTTTTGACGTTTTAATCTCGTGGCTCAATTCAGGCTTTTTGTTGATAATTCTAATCAAGACGATCAGCCGACGGAAACATTTCGAATGAGCATTAAAAACGTGACAAGTAAAAATCCGTATTTGTAAATAATAAAATTTCGTATTAAAAAAAAATGTATCTTCTGTACAGTCTCAGGTTAATCAAAAATTGATAAAAAAATGCATAAAAATAATAATAATTAACCGTCACGAAATCATGCTCATACAATACCACAATCTCTTTATCAACGTCTACGCTGAGTATAGAAATCATTAATGACTCCCTGCACTGGATTAAAATCTCTAAATATATTGAAAATTTAGCTGAACGACTAACTGAATTTAACCCGAGCGCAGAAAGACGAGATGGGACACAATGAGAAATAAGAAATCTTAAGTAACTCAATATCCACAATAATTATCCTTGAAAATTGCTACAGCGGAAGCACAAATTTTTTTTCCACTAAAACAAAATTCACAAATTATTTCATTCATTCCGTCCCATCACGCCCCTTGTCGTCCCTTGCTTTCCTAGCCTCTTAAAAAAAAAAGATAAAAAATAAAAGATTCTACAGGTGAAGAATCACTAACAATGTAATCATAACAGCGACCTACCAAGCAAGCCAGGATTTCTGAATAGGTTAAGGACGCCGATGACGGTAGCAAGGCTCAGAAGGAGTAAAGGATTCGAGCACGAGGACGGAGGGACACGATTGCACATATCTTCCTCACAGAAGCACATGTGACCAGTGCCGGTACTTTCCATCATGCACACGTGGTCCACCATGAATAAGTTTATCTGAAGCTGGGATGTGCACATTCTTCGTACGCTCTCGAGCGCTGCGGAATCATATGAAAACGCATATGAAATATATATATATATATGAACACACATGACAAGTAAAAAATAAAAAAAATATTTATAATCATCACAAAAAATGCGACGTAAGCGGATGATAAAAAAAAAGATGGAATTAAAATATAATAAATTTATAAATAAACTTACGAGATTTTTCATTCCGCACCATCTTCACGCAGCATCCGTTACAAGTTAACAGTGGCGGCTGATCTCTTGGCAGTGCCGTATAATTAAACGGATCCTTACATCTGAGATCCGTCCAGGAATCGCACTCGTAGCAATAAATGGAACGCGCTGTTTAGATATGTAAAAAAAGAGATAATTAGGTAATTAATAAGATACCTGAGAACAAGGCGAATTTTTTTATCTTCAATGGGATCATATATTTTTTTTTCGATTCACAACGCTATGCGATATTAATTAATTGAATTAGCTGATAATCACTCACTCTGACATTCCGCATGACAGACGTTGGCTACCGCGAGTATAATTGCCGCTGAAAAACATTGATTAGTGATTTAAACAAGCGTTAATTATATCAGTTATTGCAGCTGGCATACCGACGTGTCTGGGTTAATCAAACCAACTGGCGTCAGTCATTTAACTTTGATTGTTTTCTCAATTTTTACTTTGCGTTCAAATTTGAGGTAATACTGTATATATATTTTTTTTCATTGTAAATATGTATACATATGGCACACATGCTTGAGAAACTCTGTTGTTACAAATTTACGGATTATTGTTATTATGCAATTGGATTAACAAGTACTAGTGTATGTTAATGTTTTTACTGTGATTTGTTAATATACGAATATCATGTACGAAAGTACTAATAACCAATTAACAACGTACACGTGCTTAACAAATTGTTAATTAGTTAGGCACTCATAGTTTATAAAAATAAAAATATACAAAAAATTATTTTCTCTTTTTTTTCTTTATTCTTTTTTTAAGTTTTTTTTACCGACGGTTTTGTATCGCGTTGCACATCGTGGACTCGCTATCTGAATGCACGAGGATACCAATACTGTAAGGTAGAAATTATATAGCGTTAATTATAATTAAGTTTCTTCTTGCTATATTTAATAGCTTTTTCTGTCGATTGTGATATATTGTATTTTATAATGATATTAATATATATGTATATACAATGCGATAACTTTTTGATAAATTAGATTAAAAATTTGGGATTAATATTATTGTTGTTTTATAAGGCCACGTGGTAATTAAGAATTATACTCACCCGCTATCACGTAATCAGGCGCCATTTTGTTCCTCCAAAATTCTTTCCCGCACTTTTCTTTTATGCTTTTTTTATTGCATCGTAATATCTCTTGCACTTTATTCTTCAAATATCTCGCTTCTGCTTTAACGATGACTGTCAAGTGTTTCCGGCTGCTGTCAACCAAGAATTACACGTGTTCAGTAAGTAGATGCATTTGTGCGTATAAGATAAATTTGGGGTTATCGGTGCAGGCATATCAGTATGCTGATTAGATGAACGATGAATATTTTGTGTATTGAACAAAATTATTAATAGTTGGTGAATAAATTTAGAAAAATAGGGAGATGCGCCGCATTTGATTCGAAAACTAACCTAACGTAAATACTTTCAATTGCGTGAAGCTCTGGTTTTGAATTTTTGATAGTTTTGAATATGATGATTTCTAAGGCATTATTATCATTCTGCATCAGCATAGTGAAAATTGGGCAAACGATTATTTGATAATTTTGATTTTTTTCTTAATATTATGATTAGGAGCATTCGGTTGAAAATGATTTGGATAAATATGTATTTTTTGAAAATTTTATCGATTTATTACGATATGGGTATACTTTCACTTTTTTCTATTGTATTGTTAAATAAATTAAGTTATTATCTGATGACTTGGGAATTTCGAACAAGGGTTTCTTCGGTTACGCAATAGCAAAGATTAGTTACCTTTAACAGTTTTCTTTGTATACCGATGACGAAGTACTCTTTGCAAAAGTGCTTCTTGTATTTTTGGCTGCGCTAAGATTCCCACTTTAGCTTCATTTTACAAAACGTCGGATCACGAATCAAACATTTATAAGCAATAATGTTGGATATCGTAATGCTTAATTTGGTCTGAAAATAGGAAGAAAAAGAGAAAATTAGGTTAGCATCGTAGATTTTTGAGTAGCCGATAAATTATGATATGAAACAAAGATTTTTGTTTTTAATTTTTTTTAGAGTAGAAAAAATATAAATTTTTCAAGTAGGTACTAATTAAAAAATTATTTTGGAAAATTTCACTGAATCGTCTATAGTGCCCTTTTTTCAAACATTCATTTTATTTCTTAAGCAAAGTCAAGACAGAAATAATTATTTTCGTTTATTTTTCCTCGTTTATCGTGATTCTTCGTTAAGACTGAAAAAAAATGAAAAAAATGAAGATTATGCGGTTTTTGCACCAAAATCACACCGGTGTGAAACGCTTTACAATTTAAAAAAAAACGTTTTTATTTTTGAATAAGACGATTGAACGCGAATAAAAATACTTTGGGGTCCTGGCATTTGGGCGTATTTGTATATTTTTATATTATTAATGAGAGGACTAAAAAATTTTCAAAATACACACACAACATCAATATGCATTAGCTGTGAAAAGTATATCAACTTTATACAATTTTTTCAACTCTTAATTTTTAATTGCATCAATAAATTTTATTTTAATTTACATAACACTTCATGTGTCGCTGCGTGTGAGCTCGACCTAACGTTCACGGACTCGTGTGGCTTCGATATATTTAGACAGTTAACCGCTTAGCTTGCTTCGAGTAGCACTAAAAAACTTGACGTAGAATTTTCCTTTGAGGATTGCCATAACGCGAGAAATTACACGAAACGTAATATAAATTATAGAGACTTCCTGCGCTATCGCCAAATTGCCTATTAGTCAAAAATTTTCAATTTTGTTATTCATATATATATATATGTATATATTCATATTCACATATATATATATATATTGGCATAACAATGTATGCGTAACTGGCAAGATATTCAATAATTGAATAAACTGTGATACCAGCTGAGGATTGCGTGTGTGTAAACGTGCATAATAATATTATGTATATGTTTAATCATCAATATATATATATATATATATGCGAAATTGAATAAAAATTGTTCTTATCAATTTTGAACATTACGTGAAAAGAGTGGTTAGCAATATTCTTGACATTTCGTATTATTGAGTGAATAAAATAGGATATCTTTGATTCATAAAATTAGATGTTACTTATATAGTGGAGGAACTTTATCAATTATTAATAAAAGCCACATCGATAAGCGGGAACACATTGACGTAGATATTAAAGCAGCTGACATGCCTTTGATAAAATATATAAATAAAATATTGTATATAGTACGCAACAATTTGACACAAAACGTTGATCTCTGATTGGTTAAATTAGTCAGGCAATTTTTTTTATTTCTTAGCGTCGGATCGGGGGGTTGGTACTGTAGTTGATAATTGATAAGATACAGGATATTGATGATCGGGATGGATTATGGGAATAAGCCCGATAATTTCGACACCCACAATATTTTTGACTCGTGTCCACTCACTGCACTCTGGAAGCACTTTTTGGATATCCTCGTGTATATTTCGAAAAGAAGAAATTCTTGGATACTGAAGGTTTTTCGTTAAAACGGCCAAACTGTGTTGACAGATCAATAAGGTCTACTGCAGCGGCGCCGGCCTCGCTTTCGACGCTCCTCCGGCAGCGGGACGCCGCGCAAGCGCCGCTCTTATGGTATAGATGCATATGGTTTGCATTGCAGCGATGCGACATTTTGATATGCATTAGATGACGTAGACGAGGATTAATGAAAAAATAAATAAAAAATCTGTGCAAAATTCAATGGATGATTATTTGTAAAAACTATGAATGATTATATTGAAAAGTCATTGAATTATGAAAGAATCGATTATCGTGCACGTGTTGCTTTGGATGATGAGGATTAGAAATAATTAATAAGGAATTTTGTAATAGAAATGAAATTAATGTACATTTATAATATTTATAAGGAATTGTTAACATTTTTCAATAATTATTTTTATATGTTGTCATTGACCTTGTTTTCTACGTAAAATAATGAAATTACACTTTCGAATGATTTTTTGGCACGAAAATACTTGTTCGTGTGATCTAACGAGTTAGAATTTCGCAAGAGCCCAGATGTCTAAAATTATATTTTTCTTTTGAGATGGATAAATAATTCATTCGGGTGACGCGTAATTCGGCAAGACTTAAAATTAGAAGCGAATATAATTTTTAAATAAGAAATAATTAAAAGATCCAGTAATTTGTAATCGCATTAAATTGCGATTAAATCGACAAATATATTTCCCTGTTTCGTTTATTGCATTGATTAATTTTATAAAATAGTCAAGTAATAATATATAGTCCAATATAAAGAAACAGTCTATCGATTAATACCAATCGATACATAGATCAATTAATTCGAACTCGTATCTGAATTATAGAGATAGCGAAGATATAATAAACACTCCAACGAATTAGACTTAAAATAATGCTAAAACGGTGAATTAAAATTTTCAAAGTATAAATCCTCACGAGGGCAGATAAAAATCATTACGTTTGTCATTCGTATCCTTTTTTGGAACATAATCGTAAACGATCAAGTCTGCCGAAATTTCCGGAAGTCTCTTAGCCTCGTTAACAACCACGGATGCATTTGATTGCAAGTCCTCGGACGAATTTAAATTCAAGGGCTGCACAGCAGCAGCGGCCAAGTCGTTCCTAGCCGAAAGCGTCAGCTGATCAGGATAACCTGCAGGCGGGTTCTCATTGGTTCGAAAATTCGCCAATTGTTCCGCAATTCTGGCCAAATCGTTAACCAGCCGCGCATTGCGATCGAAATCGGCGTCCTTGGCAGCATCCCTTTCAGCAACAACTTCAAGATTCTCATTGGACCAAGTGCTCTTAGGTATGCGACTTTCCTTGGGTATATTTTTCTGTCTCTTATCTGTTTCATCGTACAGTGGTTGATTTAGGACCTTAAACAGTCCCACGGACCCATCATTTTTCAAACTGGAAACCGCTGGAAAATTATGATTGACTATATAGCCGGCGGGCGTGATAAATTCTGACATCGGGGGTGAATTATAATCTTGCGGAATATAAGTTTCAGGGGTAGGGGGTTGCATTATTATTGGGGTGATCGAATAATTCTCAACTACTTGACGTGGCGATTCCGTAACAGCCACTTCCGGTTCCTCGGAATCTAAGTCGTCGCTCTTGTCTTTCCTCTCGGTATTGCCCGAACGTGTGAACTTGACTTTTCCTTTTTTGATTTGCTGTTTATTTTCGAAATCTTCGTTATCTTTGTTATCAATGGTGGAATCTTGATCGCGACGAATTTTATTCGTTGGATATTTTTCCTCTAATTGTTTCATCTTTAATATTTTACGCAACCATGGCAATGCCTTGCGCTTCTCTTCCGGCGATAACTCCGGTAGGACTTTTCTTAGTGTTATCAATCCGTGCTGAAATTTTTTTACGCTACTTTGTTTCTTTATGCGCTCCAATTCATTCCTGAAGTCTTCTGTGAGTTGTTCCACGTTTAACATTTCGTGAGGGTTGTTTGGTATTACGATGGAAATTACATTGCCGACGTCGATCGAGGCTTCCTGGTTTTCTAGCTTTCCTGGAAATAGAACATTTCGAAGTTTTTCACAGCTCATAACGATAACGAAAATCTATGGGTATTTTAACGCGCGAATATTTTACTTACTGTAACGACGATTTGTTGTTGGGCCAAATTCTGTTGAAGAGAAGAGAATTAATTTTGGATAAAAAAAATTTCAAAATGAACTTACTAAAATTTGGTTTCGTGGAACTGCGAAATTCTGAAAATCCCCCCCAAAAAAGTGTTGATTTTTATACCTTTTTGTAAATATTGCTTTTTTTAAAATAGAAATTCACTTACGACGTGTCGAATGAATTTTGTAAACAGTCAAAATGAGTACGAGCATCACGATTAACTGTGAATTTTGAAAAAGCATTGTCACGGATTACAATTCTTTTGAAAAATTAAACGTCAGTAACGAAGCTAAAAGAAACGAATTTTTTTAAAACCGTCGCGGCACCTTCAACCGTCAATCTTAACACTGACGAAGGTTCAATAAATTTTTTTTTCACATTCATTCGAAATTATCGGCAAAAGCCAATCAAGCAATTTCGTAACATTTTCCAAAGTGCCAATTGAATTCTCATTATTCCTCTTAATTACCAGCATAAACATTAACATCATTGTTCCGTTGGCAAAACAGAATTTTTCACGAGTTATAATTAAGTCGACTTGGTAATTAATATTTAAAAAAATCGCCCATAAAAAATTCACCAAAAATTTATTCAAATTTTTCTCCTCACTTAGTAGGTAACTCGTATTATCTATTTCACAACTAATACTGTATGTTGGGATTTGCAGTAACAACCGTAGGAAAGTAGTAAACTAGAATTGCTCGTACAGCAAAGTAGGCCAAGTCAGTACTTAGTTACTAAGACTCCGCCAGATGTCAGTAGCGGCCCTTAAATCCATCAAAGCAGTGTTACTAACCGTTGTAACTTTTATTCCTAGGCCATGTACTACATAGTCCAAATAAAACGATCTGTGACCGATTTATCTCATTCGGCCGTGAAGTTGCACGTCGGACTGAACCATCTCGGTTCATCGTAAAGCGGCTGGAGCCATAGAAACAAAATGGTTCGTTCTTACGGTTTTACAAGTTTTATAGCTTCGGCGAATAAGTCATGAAACTTTTAATGGTTTGTGGTATATCGACAGAGGCGAACGTGATAAAATTGTAATGTTTAGCGAGGACTTGAGAACAAAAAAAATTCCTAGATAATTAATTGACAAATTTACGTCAATCAAGTAATCGGTATACCGTCGATAATAAATAAAACGCGGATAAAACATACGAGTGAAATTTATTCTGTCAATCAACGATTGTATACATACGTGACAACAATTAAAACTTGTAACATTACCATCTTTCCATTAATTATCGTTCAACGTCTACGTACTCTAATACCTACGTCATTCCACACTTCAAAGATAATTAACTAATTATATTTACAGTTTACTAATTAAATTAAAAAATTGTTATGAAAACGTCAAAAATAATTATTTTTTGTCGATCTATTTTCAATTTCATTGCCCACGATAAATTATGAAGAAATACTCCTATGTATAAAATACGACGTCCCGCTATCAGTCCGAATCAAGGATCAAAGATTACCTATTTACAAGTCACCCTATAGGTATATATGAGAGAGACCAAGGTAGTGGGGACTATAGTGAAAAGTCCGACCAGAAGTTAAACTGTTCGTGATTCCGTCAGTGTCGAGTGGAACTGGATTCATGAGTACAGTAGTTTTTTTGAAATTTTTACAAAAATATACAATAAGACGGTGCAAGAATATTTTTCGTGCTCTCTCAGTATCAACGAATTAAAGAAAGAGACAAAAGCCGAGTAAAGAGCAAGAGGATCAAAAGTGAAGACATCCATTCAATATTACACAGGTGTGCTATATATATGTTTTAATAGTAAATACATACTACAAAGTGCAGGCTTGGATTGGTGTTTTCTGTTCATTCACGAATATGATTGGGGAAGGCGGGGTAGGGGAGAGAGGGGGAGCGCGGAACGTTCTTTAAACACACACTTGAAAATGTTACGTGACAGGAATATTACGTATATTCATCTGAAAGGAAATTGTCAATGTAACAGTGAGTTACTGTCTATAGTATTTATTTGTGGCATTTAGCTAAAGGCAAGGCCACATGTAGACTATAGATATATCTGGTGTATGAAAACATGCATTAGTGAAGATACATATGTGTATGTATTAATTGGATACAATACATTTAACCAGCAATGTATACGTATATTTTTTTGTTTTATTATCAAGTTATTAATTCGTTTCTTCTTCACTGCTGTTTTGTATTGATAGTTCCTTTGAAATATAAAACTGCGTTCACAACGTTGGACGCGAATTAAGTTACGTTCATTAGGCGGCACTACTTCTCTTAACGTACAAGCAATTTCAGATATCTTGAGGTGACGTCAATGTGGTTTCACGGTACGAAGTCCTCGGAATTGTTTGTTAGTCTCCCGCCAAGATAGAAGTACATTCAAAACGTCATGTTATATTTTATCGTACTTTTGTATCTAACTCAATTACGTTTACGGTATACGCACAAATATTTAGATGACGTGTGAGAAGTTTTTATAAATAAAGTTTTTATTTTTTTACTTCATTTCGTTTTAGTGTATTTCTTATGTTTTTTTAGACCTTATCAAAGAATTACGTGTATTTCCGAGAGTAATACATTTTGAATTTGAGCTTATGGGCGATATTGTGAAAATTACGTGTGGATAATTTTGGGTAAAATTTGGCGATTTAGTGGCTGGATTGATTATTAACTTTATTAATATTCCCAAATAATGGATATTATGTTTGAAATAATTGATCTTTGTTACGATGATTGAAATTTATTTTTTTATCGACGAAAAATTCTTTATTATAATGTCTATTTTTAAATTGTACGGTAATACAAAAAATAAATCAATTTTTGCTGGCAGTATACACATATAATTATATAAGTATGATTTCCTATTGGTCATCGTGACACTTAATTAATAGAGTTTTAATTCTAAACATAGCAATATTTTTGTATAAATGTATTTTTGGCTTCAAAAGAGTCAAATGACCCGTCGATGGCAGGTTTAGTGTTAATTTAATTGACAGAATCTTGTAGATTGTTATGAATCTTGAATTTTTTGCATAGATTAATAACATGCATGTACGTAGATAAGGCCTATATGATATTCTATAAATATACTTTAAAAATACGTAGTGTATTTATACTATAAATTCATTATACAGAAATAAAATATTAATTCATTAAAATTAACATAATCGAGACTGATATGGGTACGACGATAACGATTAGTATTTCGAATACAGATAAATGTAATTATCAAATCAAGATCCGTGATTGCTAATTAGGAAACTTTGATAGTCGATCTTAAAATAAGTAGTCTCACTTTCAAGGTCGTAATGTATTAACGGTATTGAGAAAATGTTATTAGCTCGAGTCACATTAGCGTTTAAGGATTAAGGGTCATGTTTATAATCGGATCGTATTGTGATGCAAATGATCGTCAGTAAAAACTGTTTTATAAATGATGTCATTAGGAAACAGATTTTCATCGATAAAATCATGAATAAAAAATTGTACATAAATAAAAACATAAGTGAACATTGATAAAAGATTTTTATTAAATTTTTAATTAATACGTCATTCGAACCATATCGACGTGTTGATTTATCCCTGAACTTAACAGGGTAAATTCGTATAATTAGATTTTGGAAAAGTTATCAATATATTACGTAAATATAAAAAGTGTTAATTGGTCCATATAATTATGCATTTCGTTAACATTATTTTATATCCTCATGATTATTGCTTTAACGACAAACAAGTTGTACGTGTAATGTGGTATTGCGTTTGAGATTGTACAGACTGCGAGGAAGATATCTTTAAAGATTCCTGCGAAGAAAAATATTTCTAATCTCCAGACACGAGTAATCTTCACTAAACAAAAATATATATGGATTATTTGAAAATATCATCGTTTTATTTTTGTAATGCCATAACAACCGTGACTCTACAAAATTCTTAAGTATGACGAATTTTTATTTTGGTAATCAAGGCATTTTAATATTCCTAAATTTCACTGATTATTCACACACTTAACGACCGATAAGAAATCAAGTTTAAAAAAAGACAAACATCATCGACGAATCGTTTATCTATGTACACCGAGTTCGAAATTTTTCCGGACAAGAGTTTAAATTGAGTAAAATGAAAGTAAAACGTCAGTCCGTAAAATCTGTTTTTAATCTTGAATGATCCAGCATTTCAACCCATTGAAATCTCCTGTTCCTATTTCACAGCTGTAAAATTGGTTTCCGAGTAGAAAATCTGTTCCAAATGCAGGCTCTGTGCAAGCGATCCTTCACAGTTCTTGGTAATATCTGTTTCACGTGAATTTAATTAAATCGAATTTGGATTTCCGATGCAGTAAACTTTTTATTAATTTTTTATATTATTACCTACTAATAACCGGTTCTTTGTTTTAGAAATGACTTGAGAAATTTCACTGCGTGCTTTGTCATTATTAGATTCTGTTCTCCAGAAGGGAGTGATAGGACGTCCGATAGTAGACTGTGAGATTTTTAATTTTTTTGGAAACAACGTAGGGCGGGAAGGGGGAATATATTTTTTTCTATAAAAAAATCGTGAATATCATTTAATTTGCCCGAAAAAAACTGAAGCTAAACGGTTTGAATTCAGTTTTAGGAATTGCTGGAAGCTTTTCGACGGCAGTCTGAAGTATATATGACGTTGGTGTTTTCTTCAAAATAATGAACTATCATGAATTATCGATTACCTCATAATTATATTAATTGTTGATTAGTGTATGTATTTTTAGTTGATAATTTTTTCATATGTTTTTTTCAGATTACGAATACGAATGACAATTGATACTGAGTGCCGGGGGAGAAGCTTCTGTCAATTGATATCAGCAATTTTTTTATTTATTAATTAACGTTATCCGATATCAACTAAATAACAATGGCTATCTTTATACCAAGGAGCCAGCAACTGAATAACGTAATTAAAAGTGGCATAAAGTTGTTAAGGTCGTCGCTTAAATGCGCGTCCACCGTAGCTGAACATAGGATCAAAATTGTGGATGGACCCAATGGTGAAAGAATTATAGCAGGTCCCCCTGGCAATTGGCCGTTATCGACACCAACGGTATCGGAATACGTGTGGAAGGATGTCGAAAAATTCGCCAATAAGATAGCACTGGTGAGTAAGCTCAATCGGCGGAACCAAATTAATTTGATTGATCAATCAAGATCATGAGTTTGAGTGCGTACAATACAATTTTCAGTGACCTTTGGACCGGGTATGAATCAACTCGATTAAATTGTTGATCACAGTCAATCAGACCGTTAATAATAAAATAGCAAATCGTTGGTGATGATAAAAGCAATTTTTTAAATACAAATCATCCATTAGAATTTCACGAAATTTTGAATAAAAATATAAAAATTTTAATTAAAAGTTCATTTTCCAATTTCGTTCACATTTGAAAATTTATATTTTCCTCCATGAAATACGTCACTGTCAGCTGTTATTTTTTTTTATTTAATTTTGATTTATTATAATTTAACACATGTGACATTTATGTATGCTGCAGGAATGTGGTGAGACGGGCAGAAAGTACACGTACGCCCAAGCAAGGGACAGTTCGAATTACGTGGCAAGAAGTTTGCGAAACATCGGCCTGAAGGTTGGAGACGTAGTAGCAGTGATACTGCCTAATCTACCTGAAACTGCAATTGCTTTTCTTGGAGCGTCGGAAGCTGGTCTTGTCGTGACGACAGTCAATTTTCAATATACAGTCTGTGAGTGCAGTTGCATTTGACGATTTCATTGAAATACTATAACAATAAATACTTACATTAAGCTTTTCCTTGATAACTTGATGCATGCGAATATAATGACAACACTATCACGGATACACACTGATTGTCTAAACTGAATGAAATACACGTGCAATATACGTCTTTTGAAAATTTATATTCCATTAGTTTGAAAAACGTTAAACCTTTATAAAAACAAATTTTTGCACTAACCTTATCTTTAAATAGTCAACTATATATGCGTGCAAAGTACAAAGGTACCCTAGTATAAAGTATATTTTCTTGTTTGATAATGCTTACGTGATCCCTGATATACGTAACCATGTATTACAATGTTTAATTGCAGATTACGTGATCTTGATTAAAAAATTGTTTTTATCTGTATAGACGAGATATCGAAGCAGTTGATAGATTGTAATGTCAAATCTGTGATAACAGCTGCTGAGATAGCGCCAACGGTTCTTGCAGCTATAGGTAATAATAATCTTGGAAAAATCCCGTTGGTAGTAGTGGACGATGGTATCCAGCCTATACCAACAGGTACCATACCGTTTCAGGTAAAATGAATTTAATTTAAAAAATTTGAAAAAAATTAAATATTAAATGGCATAACCGGACCTGTTTTTTTAAGGATCTTATAACCAAGGGAAAATCCTTACCATCGTTACCTGAAAGAACTTGGTCTGACGAAGATGTGGCAGCTTTACCTTATTCTAGTGGTACCACTGGTTTGCCAAAAGGCGTAATGCTCACCCATCGAAATCTAGTTATAAACATAATTATGGTTCGTAATACAGTACCAGAGGGAACTTTTTGGCATACAGCGACAGGTACGGTAATATATTAATAACATTTTTTGATTTATTTGTACGTTTTATTAGAATAATATATACCGGGTGATTCAGCATAAACGTACCAACCAAATTAAATTGGAGCACCCATTCGATTCTTATGGTAAAACCATGTTATACAGAAAATTCAAGTACGTAACGAACTGTGTTATTTCCTATTCTATATATGGTAGTCACTTTTAACACGCTTAGAAGTGTACTGTTATTTTCACGAAATCCAATGTAAAAGACATTTGTAAATCTGTAAAAAGTGACTACTGTGCAAATTTCTATGGTAGTATTTTTATTTCGATTCTTAGCATAGGGAATAACACGCTTCGTTATGCACTTTCATTTTCAGTGCAGTTGATCTGTTTGATTTGAACGACCGGGTATAGGAAGTCAATGCATCGGTTCTTGTTGAGCTTTTATTTTTCTGTGAAAATTTGTTATTTATCATATTTCTATTGTTTTTAGATACTTTTCAAGAAGTCATACCAACCGTACTACCTTTATTTCATATATATGGTATGAATGCAATTATGTGCACGAGGTTATCAATAGGCTCGAGATTAGTCACCTTACCGAAGTTTACACCAGAATTGTATGCATCTGTATTAGCTAAATATAAAGTAGGTGGAAATAAGATTTTCCAAGATATTGGAATCTGGCATGTGGAATTAATTTACGCGTGAGTTAGTCAATATGAGATCGGACTGTATGCTCTTTTAAAATTAGTGTAATAGGTCGGATTAAATTTTTAGATTAAAATGCTTGTTAAGTTTGAAAATATTTTTATGCAAATACGATATTTTCTTTCGACTAATATAAATACACGAAAGTCATTAATGCCTGGACTTACCGACTGAGTTCGTCCATTTAAATTACATGAGTGGGACAGAGACAAAAATAGGTTTCGAGACTCAAGACTTAATGACGTTGAGTGTACACAATGATCAGCATCTGCCAACGTGTACCTTTAGAGAAGTTCCATTTTTTGACACCAGATGTCGTAGCATCATATGTCAGATTCCAATAGAGGTAATTGTATTCTGTGGAATGAAAAAATTATATGAAATTATGATTATTGTTTTATAGATTACGACATTGTTCTGCGCACCTCCTATTATTTTATTTCTTACTGCGTCACCTCTGATAAAACCAAATTACCTGGACCATGTACAATGCGTGATATGCGGCGCTGCGCCGTTGGGCAAATCGGATGTCGATAGATTTTACAAAAAATTCCAATCCATTCGATCAACATTGCTTTTTGGTAATGGTACGTAAAAAAAGAAAGGAGAAATATTTTTTTTATTTTCAAAACTTTCGATGGGTGTGATCCATATTTTTGGTATTTCTAGGTTACGGACTGACGGAAACTTCACCAGTTGCTTCATTTAATTGGAGACAAGACAAATACGGCAGTATAGGCCAAGTATTGTGTGGCAGCTCTGTGCGTCTTGTTGATCCGATTACCAATGTCGATGTATCAGAACCAGGAAAATCGGGCGAATTACTGATAAAAGGACCGCACGTTATGAAGGGTTATTATAAAAATGAAGCAGCGACCAAGGAAACTATTATAGAGGGGGGTTGGCTTAAGACTGGCGATATTGCGCATTTCGATGAAGATTTTGATTTCCATATCAGCGACAGATTGAAGGAGCTTATCAAGGTCAAAGGTTTCCAGGTTAGATTTTCATATGGTGCAACGTTTTTTTTTTTTCGAAAAAACGTATATTTTTTTGGAAATTAAATTTAATTGTTTTTTTTTAGGTACCTCCTGCCGAAATTGAAGAATTACTTAGGACGCATAAAGACATCGAGGAAGCTGCTGTCATCGGGATTCCCGATTCTAGATACGGTGAAGTTCCTAAGGCCTTCGTACTTCCAAAACCGGGCCGAAAACCTTCCGAGGAGGATATAAAAAATTTTGTAAATGAGAGAGTCGCCGAGTACAAACATCTACGGGGTTTGTTGTTCGATGATTTTTTAGCGTAAATGTATCACGAGGTGAAAAAATAATGTTACTATTTATATTATTTATCGTTTATTTTTATTTGCAGGTGGAGTGACGGTGGTGGACAGTATACCAAAGAATCCATCTGGAAAAATTTTACGCGTGAAATTGCGAAACGAATACGTCAATTAGATTATTATTGTTTACCGTTATTTTATACTGTTTAATGATCCGATCACATTCCGAATTAATTTACTTTATTGGGAATCAGAATGGAATTGGTTCTCTTTAATTGATACTATATTGGGTGTTATTTAATTTTTAATGTATAAATAGTATCTTAGGGTGATTTTTGTTATTACTGTTTTATTTATTACGCGCAGTGTTTGACAGTGACTAAGAAATTTTATACCAAACTGTGTCATTGTTATTTATTTTATTTCACCACAGTTCAAATATAATAGTACAACTATTTTTAATATATTAAATTTTTTTAAAATAAGAATTATATACGGAAAATATTCTTAAAAATATATCGCGTACTACTGTGGCCTTTGCTACGAAATTTCGATTCTAAAATTGTATGTATTCGTTAGATCTTTATACTCCTTATGAATAATTCGAAAACAACCCATTGTCAAGAGATTAAAAAATTGAAACAACCTGTAGCAAGAAAAGAACGATACTATGCTATACTATAGGTAATGTTTGTCTAATCAAAAGATTAGAGAGAAGCATACTTGAAAATAATATGATTTGCTACTTTCTAGTCGAAATCTATATATTCCTTTTGAGAAACCACGTGTACCTATTGGTCTACATGCAAATGCATTACTGAAATAATTTGTATACATTGTTGACACTTACATATATAAATTTTTTATTTTTAATAAAATATAGTTTTTTATTATAAATGTCTCGTTATTGCTATCCAAAAGAATTCGTCAAATATTTTGTATTGCTACAGAATTTACAAAAACAATAAAAAAAGAAACGCAGAGTCTGAAGTAATATTTATGTTTCTGCTGGATGCTGGAAAAAAAAGTCCCATAAAACACTAATCAACATTTTTTCGTGTCAATTACCAAAATTTATATCCACACTCAGTCAGGGCCGACATGGTTGATGGGGCCCACGGGCTATTCTTAAATTTATCATGAGGTTCATCTATAGAGGAAGTGGACGATACTCGATAACCCATCCAAGAAACTTACTATCAATACCAATGTTACACATAGTATCCCCCTCTCTTTCACTTGGCCTCTTAAACCCTGAACATAGATAACAGTTGCTTAGATTACATATCGCACGTGGTCCGCTGTAGATGAATTCCTGTAGATTATACCGAACAGATCTAATGTTTAAAAAAAAAGGAAATTACAGATAATATTTCACTTATCGGTTAATCAGTTGATCAATGTACCGCGATTAATTAATTTAACACTCTCAGGTATAAAAGTGCCACCCTCGCCACTCCTGTGCTAATTTCGTCCTCCTAGATCACGCTGAGCTATGCTGTATACGACACTGCACCTTTAGGACAATAATTCTGGTATATACGATAAATAAAATTTAAAAAAAATTGCTTTCATTACTTTTTATTGGATAACGGTATAGTATTTTTCATGAAAAATTAATTCTCATTGGATACTAATGTATGTGGGAAAATAAAAGAAATAATATAAAGAAACAATTTTCACAACAGCATTCCTAAATTGACGGTATTTACTGGACGGCCATATTGGTATCATTTTTCCAACAGAATTTTAGCAAGGGATGAGCTGAGTGATGGTTTTACTGGCGGCTGAAGCCTGAAAGAAAAAGTCATGTATTAGTCTTAATAACTTTGTATTTTTCAATTTATAGTACCTACACTGTACAACTTGATAATCGATATTAATTACTTACTTTTGCAATGGCGTCGGCACTAGATTCACTTATATCGGTAGCCAAACCGGCCATCGATAATTGGCAGATGATGGCAATGATGAGGAAGAAGACGATGTACTTGATCATTTCGATGCTGTTGTGTTTTCAACT
>JARQTJ010000410.1:60765-116582 GCA_030142635.1 Trachelus troglodyta | reverse complement strand
CTCTCTCTCTCTCTCTCTCTCTCTCTCTCTCTCTCTCTCTCTCTCCCTCTCTCTCTCTCTCTCTCTCTCTCTCTCTACCCCTTCGTCCCCTCTCTCGCTCACTCTCTTCTTCTGGCACTCTTTGTCTATCTATCTGACTCTCTCCCTCTCAAAGGACGACGCCAACGACGATTTCTTGCTACCGACTCGTGTCGCCCCACCAGTACGACCCCACTCGATTCGTCCCTCAAAAAATCATTACGCCCTTCCGCGGGCTGCGCATGAACGCGGTTTTAATTCGCTACTAGAAAAGTAATGTATAAACTGACGGCGGACGCTGCTGCTGCTCCCGTTACCCGCGACGCAGGAGCGTCGCTGCTCTGACGCGGATACGTCGCTCCCCTACTTCTCTAGGGGTGCCATTGTAATATTTATTGATTAGATTCAGACGCTAGGCGAGCGCGAAGCATCCGCTCTAGGTACGACTCTGTCCGGTTACTCAACCAGACGACTGTACCACACTTTATTTTTTCTTATTCTTCTTATCCCCCATTACCCTCCTTACTAGATACACTTTTCCTCACTCACTGAACTAATTTACCTTATCAACTTGCTTCATTTCTTTTGCTTCCTTTATTTTCAATTCGCTTACGCAAACTTTGTACCTTCGCACTTCCTTCCTTATGACTTCCTTACGTCTCGTCGGTCTTCCTAACCTCTTTTCTTAATGGCCCGTTTACTCTACTTTACCGACCGATTTTTTCGATGGTACAAGCTTATGCGCGCATCACTCCTACCCTTACCATTTGGTTGGAGCATGCCGTTGATTCTACCACCGATGAACTTCCTTATTTCATTTTTACAAAATATTATATCTTTATCTTACTAGTTTCTTAATATATATTTAATTGTTATTTTGCAATAAAACATCAATAATCTTTATTGGACAATGTGACTAACGATCGCGGGACAGTCCTTGACCATGGATGTTTCTTTCCGTCAAAACAATCTTTGGTGGACAATGCAATTAGGATGTTTTCTATGCTCGCCGAGCCACGCTGACTCAGCCGACCTTGACTGCGCATAAAGCAGATTTGCAGCGTGACTGCTAGCTGCATCTGAACACATCTCTTTCATCCTAAACGTACTTCTCTGTCGTCGTAGGAAATGCTAGTGTGCTCTATCATTTTTCTTAGGACGGAGGGTGTATCGTGGTCGCGACGTATAAGTAGTTACTAGGAGGGTAGTAACCAACGCTGGAAAGTGGGTTATACAGAGAACGTAGACCAAGCAGCAGGTGTTCAGATTCTAGGGTTTGGTGAATTTTCCGGGTGAACGTGAAAAACAAAAAGCAGAACCGCCTCCCGGTTTCGCGAGCGTCACTCTCGGGTTCAAGGCTACCTTCTCTCCAACGGAGTTTACTCTCACTCTGACCCTCTTGTACTCTCTCTTTCTCTCTCTTTTTCCCTCCTTCTCTCACTTTCTTTCTATTTTGCATGCTCTCTCTGTCTCATCTGATCCCCTTTACCCTACTCCTGCTTTACGCACGGCACTTCGTGAGCCTCTCCCTTGGTATCTCTCGATCCGCTACCTACCCTTCTACCATGATCCCACCCCCAAAAATACGGGGGACCTTCCCACTCCGTATCATACCAAGACCGCGAAATTACCGCTGATACGCCATACGGTGGCACGCACGTGTTTATCATTTTCACATTTGCATTAGAATGAAAGCCATGTCAATGGATAAAAATATTGCCGGGACTCGAGAAACGAGCTTGAGCTTACTTCGGCAATTGAAAGATTTACCTTTCATAGGGTTGATTGATCTTACAATTAATGAATGGCCTCTTTTATTGAGACATCTATTCGAATACCTTTATTATATCCTATGTTAAAATCATTGAATATATTGAAATTCTATTTAATAAAATTAGACGTTTCCTAACCTGTGTTCAGGTTAAAGAAATCATTTATCAACAATAATTCTCACAAAAACATCGATATCATGCACTATCATTATAGATATCAAAATTATCAAAAAAATTAATTCATTAAAATGAGAAAAATGTTTCACTCCATCATACCTATTAATCTTTTCAGTTCCAACTTGATACAAGAAAAAATCTATTTTCTTTTCTTTAAGTAATACAAACGAATACTAAGCAGTTCTGGGAGCACTGTAGTACACATGTATCAAGTATAAAAGTTTCCTTAGCATTGTCTTTTTTTTTTTTAATAAATTATTCACAGTTCATTCTAATGTGATCAGTGAGTTGTTTCTACTGACTATTACCAAGTCAGCCAACTAGTTCCCCACTCGGTCTCCGTCTTGCAGGTCTACAAGCTAGCCGTGCAGCCAGGAAAGCGAAATTGTGCCGATAAAGAATATCTGTTCAGGCCCAACGCGTAGGTACACGAGTCGAAATGCACTTTACGCACGCAAGTGGCAGGAGGTTTGGGGGGTTAGAGAGGGGGGTGTCGGGCCAGTGCACCATGGCCCACGCCCGTCCCCCTCCCTCACATTCACAAACATTTGGTGGCCATTGACCTCGCCTGGGCTAACCCGAATGCAGCCAAACAACTGCCTATTCTCTTGGTGGCAATCTCTCTAAAGGCAGCTAAAATGCAGCGTTCCCCATGCGAAAAATTTAATCCTTTAAAGTTACGTTGATTTAACCATAGTTGGCGATCGTCAGCGACATCTGTACGCTAGACGGCGAAGCGGCATTTCTCGGACCCAAAATGACAGCGGTCCAATAACGGTCGTCGAGGCCGTTCTCTTCGCGGTTTCGCCAATTTTTTTAAATAAAGGAACGATTGTTTGGTTTAAAATGCGTTTAAAGCGGAAAGAAAAAAAAGGTTAGTGCCAGGGAACAAGAAAATTATCTACCCAACGACGCGGATATCTCCAGTGTATGGTTTCAGCTTTTGGGAGGATTTTCTGGATGATTTTCTTTGTTGTGTGGCGAGTGCATGGATATGGGCTTACACACTACACTCCTACCCCCGTTGGCTATGCCTACTGCCATGGAAACTGCTTGGGGTGCTACCTTTCAACGAGTTTACTAGGGGATTTATTTTGATCGTAAGCAGGGAGAATCATTCCTCTTTGAAATCTGTTTTAACTATAGAATTAATGTTATACTGCGTTCGCGATAAAGTCGCAGGAGAATTTACGAAATAAAGAATTCAGTGGCAATTCCTTCTATCGGGATGAGTCGTTCGTACTATGTATTTCTATTCATAAGGATATGTAGAAACCACGCTAGACGCTATACCAAGAAATACGTATATGGAAACGTGGAAACGAACCGGAAGTCATCATCGATAAGCGATCCTTCGCCTAGAATCATTATGATTATACAGAACCAAGAC
Organism: Trachelus troglodyta; assembly: GCA_030142635.1. NCBI lineage: Eukaryota > Metazoa > Arthropoda > Insecta > Hymenoptera > Cephidae > Trachelus > Trachelus troglodyta. The sequence continues at coordinate 113,225 of JARQTJ010000410.1, read as the reverse complement.
AGTGAGCGTGGAGCTTCTAAAACTGTCGTGGTTTAAAATAATGAAAATGGGTCAGGGCCCGTATTTTTAATTGCACTCCAGACCGAAATGCAGATGTGAAGGGAGTCAATTCGCATGGACAGTGCATAGTTGCGTCACGCGACCGACTGCTATTCGCATTTCACTGTGCCACGTATACTCGTATTCCTGTACACGTATGAGTACGTATATGCAGTGTGCGTCCACGAAACAAAGAACTAACCAAGGAACCGCATGCCCCTTGCATAAATATCCTGCATATGCTCGGTTCGTCATAACTTCCTGTCATTGGAATCGTACGTTCAGCTGACGAAATTAAAAAATGTAAAATGGAACAAAATCGAATGATACTAATTTTGAGAAAAAAAATTATAGTGTTACTTTCAATTTATTTATCCCGTACCAAAGATATTCTAGATATATGAAATGTACTAAATGAATAATGCAAGTAAAAAAAATGAAACAATAGGATATACTATCTTTTGCGTTACGGGTAATATCAAGGAGGGGGAGGGAGAAGTTAGATCTCAAAGACGTAGCTGCCGTAGAACAAGTTACTCTCACTCTACTTCTGACAATCTTCTCTCTCCCTCTCATCACTTTCCTTCTTGCTCCTCCACTCTCCAACCCTCTTCTTCCCTCCCTTTACTCTTTCTCAAACATCCCTTCTATCAACCTCCCACCCCCTTCCCCCACCAAGCTGTCGACATAGGACGCGCAGGTCTTTCGAGAAATTCGAAAACCACGTGGCTGCAACTTGGACCTTGCGGTTTTCACAGGATAAAAAATATCGAAGAGACCCCATGAGTTACAAAATTTTTTAACCCTTCCGACCCACTTCCGTTTCTTGATACCTTTGACCCTTTTTATCCTTAAGCGATCTAACCTCCGACCTTCGCATCACCTATTCCTACCAAACATGTCTCGTCTAAAATTCAAACTTTTTTCCTCACTCTGTCGACTTATACACCCGATTATTTAAGTTTCAGTGATAATTTTACAACCGTCAAATTTTATTATTTAGTCCCGATCGTTACTTATTCTATATACGTAAAAGAACAAACTAAGGCATGTACAGTACTGAAAGACTGATTATCTAGGATTTACAGTCGAATCGCAAGATCCGTCATATATTCAAGTGCCGACGTCCCTCGCCCCGAATGACATTCGCGTCATTCAAATGATCATGGCGACAGCCTCGAAATATGTGTTCACTGGGCGGAGTTTAATTTCAGAGATAACGTAATCTAGTTACTAGGCGTCTAATCTAATCGGCAATTACGAATTCTAGCGGGACACTATACATTTTTTCAAGAAACTACACAATTCAGTCTTTTGCTCTTTCATAGAAACAATCGCTGCTACCCATCATTCGGCGCATGGTCGCGCCTAACTTTTAAGGGATACGTAACGCTGGCAACGCACCGTAAATACATTTCTGTCCATACATGTGGCAGATATATATATATATATATATATATATATATATATACGCACAGATGTACGTACAAATATGTATTTACAGTGCGTTGCCATCTCTTGAAAGTTCGGACGTTGCAATGTTTGACGTTATACATGTATATATACATTAATAAAGTATACTTTGGGGACAGTAATACAGCCGCTAGTTTGAGGACAATGGTATAGTTTGGGATCAGTCCTCAAAGTATTTTCAACATAATGCATGTTTTGAGGCTCATAAAGCATCTGCCACACCAAATTTGATTACTTTTTTTGAATCCTAGACATCCGGAGTTGTGATGGGCTTAGAAAGTGTTTTGTTAGATTAGGTTAGGTTAGGTTAGGTTAGAATTTCAAAGCTGTGGTGTCTCAAGGTATTAGCAAAAAAAATTATATCACTATTGCGAATGCCCCTTAATCGCATTAAAACAATTTAAACAAATTTGGCGTAAAAGGACAGACCTGAAACCTCAGACCTCAAAACAGTTACATTTCCTCAAAATAGCCAACACGTAAATGAAATCGTCTCCAAAACAGCCCAACGCCAAATGCATAGGTATGCATGTATAATGTCAAAGATTGCAATGTTCGATCTTGTCGTGCATCTAACCAATTAAACAATTATTCAAAGCATTATATTGGCATTTTAATGGTCAACCGTGACACTTCTAATCCTGTAAATATAAATGAATAATGCGTAATTACTCATGAGTATAATAATAAGTACAACAATAAAGATTATCCTTAAATCTTTAATTAATCATGATCTTATATTTTTCTTTTGTTTTGCTAAAGTCTTTTACCTGTCCTCATGAGAATCCACATACGTGATTCGGCGCGGTACCAATGTCTACCGCTCCTTACTTCATAACTTTGCCATTATGCACGTTACAATAGTGCGACGATTCTGCGTCGTAGGAGAACCGCTAGTATGTGTCGTGCATGCACATACAATATACACACACACACACATATATATATATATATATATATATATATATACGTATACTATACGAGGCACAGTAAAAAGACCGTGTGTATCATACAGTGGAGAGAGGGATTCGCGAGGGGAAATAGAAAGAAGGAGAGAAGTACGTATGTATATGGGAATCGGCACATACAGGCCACGCGTCACTGGTAGAAGAAAGAAAAGAAAAGAAAGGAAAAAAAAATTGAAAAAATAATATTGTGACGGTAGACGAATGCGTAGGAAAACCGGCAAACATTTGTCTGTCTGTTTGTCTTGTTCTTCCATAAATTTATACGAATTCTCACTTGTTCGCTACTTCCATACAACTTCGTTCTAAAATCGTTATGTATTTATAGACGTACATATTTATTTAATATATATACATACTATATCTATTATATGCCAGGAGGTTATCACAGTGCTATCAGTATCAATTCTAAATCCCTAATTCTAATATCGAATTCCATACGAAGTAATCCTGGCTCATAAGGATACGTTTGTACATTTTAGCGAGCCCGAATCCGAGACCTATTTTTATTTTCGCCCGCATAAACTACTCTCCTTACACCGCAAGCGTCTATTTATACTATGCCATGTTTTCCACGGAGTCGGCATTAAGTGCGCACCGCCTAAAAATGCATTGGAGATATCTCTCGGGACTCTACTACCCATGCTTCTACTTCGCTACTCTGGTTACTCCACACACACACACCCACACACAAACGCGCGTACGGGCGCACACACGCACACACACAGACGTAGGCAAAATCGCGAAGTTTCATGCGAACCTCACCATGCGTGAAATTTTCTCTCTCCCTCTTCTCTCTTTCTCTCCAGTTTAATTTGTTATAAGGATAACGAGTAGCCACCCAGAAATTATCATCGTCTACAGAAATGCGCATAGGAAGAAGACGCACAACACAGGCCGAATAATAATAAAATATCTCGAAAATCCTGATCTCTCAGTCGTGTCGCTTCTCAAGGCCAAACGTGCCCGTCTAACATAAGAGGTGCGTTCCTGAGCGTCACGGTCTCCATGGAGAATGTTCTGGTGCGAAGTGAAGGAGGCTGGCAAATCGTAAACGAGTGACAAAGGAGCGAAGCCAAGTCATCGCAGACGAAATGTTGAGAGTGAATGAAGATAGAAAAGAGAGAGAGAGAGAGAGAGAGAGAGAGAGAGAGAGAGAGGGGGGGAGAGAGAGGGAGAGAGAGAGAGAGGGAGAGAGAGGGAGAGAGAGAGAGAGAGAGAGAGAAAGGAGGGAATGGGGGAGAAAGATATTAGTCGGAATTTATTAATTGAATGAAAGTTAGGTTAGGTTAGTTTAACGTAGAGAGTGATAAACGTTTATGACAATCTTCAGAGAGATGGATGAAGCAGATGGGATATCTGTATGGAGAGTGCGCGATGTTAGAAAGGATATAGGTAAACGTGTCTGCCTGGTGTAATCCTCGTCTAGCGCTTGTCTAGCCGGCAGAACAGACGGCCGGCATCGCGACGCACGGACACACAATCACCCACTGGCACACGTATAGTATAGGTCTCTCGTACGGTCGGAGGTCTATCGAGCACGTATTCGCAGTAGGACGACGTACCTTGGATCGTGGCGGCGAATCGAAGCGTGTTGTGTCTCGCGTTTGTCCTGCGTGGTGCCCTCGTAGTTTGTACCTTGGGGACTCGTCTCAGTCCTCACGACGGCTCTCGTCCTGCAGGTGAGCTGCAGGCGAATCCAGCAGTGCATCCATGTCAGCAGGAACAGCTGGGAGGATCCTTATAGATGAACGGAAAACCACACGGAAACCCTCGTTTATAGTCCCGGCTAACTTTTGCTCCGCGTATTTATTGCGTTGTACTTTATTGGCGGTACACCTAATCGTCCCCGGTCGAGGTCTACGTCTACGTCGTCTAGGTCGCCCACAGATAGTCCACGTCGTAGGATCAATTATACGTGTTTGCCCTTTATCTCCCCAAGGACGTTCGGATGGCTCCCCGTGGCACCTCGTGGTAAACGATTCGATACCTCGTGTATGTTTCCACCACGGCGATGTCCTTATCACGCGCGTCCTTATCCTCTTCTTCGTCCACCTGTCCGTTATATAGTAATCGTATCACAAGGATCCTTTCCGTGCTCGATCTTATCTTCCGGGGATATTTCCTACTATGCTGGATCCCAAGCCCCGTAGAAACGATCTATCGATCTTCACCGACTTCTATTAATATTTCTTTTTCCTATATATATATATATATATATATATATATATGTATATATATATTTATATTTATCCACCTTTCGTTATATACTCGTCCTCGCAGAAACGAGTCGTCTCAGTCGTATGTTCGTAGTTGTGGTCGTGCGATGACACGGGGCTTTGGACACCGGGACTACCTAGTCGTAGAGTGATTGGGAACGCGACTGGGCAAAGCACTTGATTCGCGCGCGGTTCGCTGCGCCTCTCCCATGCAGTTTTTCGGGCGTGTGTTGGTAGAGCCGAGGTATAGTTACCGAAATGTTAACCTCGTGGAACCACTTTTTATTGAGTGTCGCAAAATTCATAGGAACCTCTAAAGAGAGGGGCAACGCCGCTCGGGGAAATGAGGAGGGGAGTCATCGAGGAGGGTTCGGGCAGGGGCAGAAGCACGCGAGGGGTGAGACCCAATCCCCACCCCACGGTTCCTGGCCAATTCTGCCCCCTCCCGCCGTTTAGCATCCAACCCTCCGCTCCCCTCCCCACTCGCCAATTCTACCTCCCCTACTCCGTCAGAGCTACTGCCACTGCCATCTCATCCTCCAGAGAATGACTCCTACTATTACTACTACTACTCCTGTAACTGCTACTACTAATACTACTAGCACTACTACCAACTTCTACTCCTGATACTACCGACCCCTTACGTCTCAACCCAGTATGATCCCCACACCAGGGACCCATCCCTGGGAGGGAGGATCCTCCCGCCAACCCTCCGAGTATCCCTCCTCTAGTGCAACCCCCCTGTACTCTCGGTTCCCCACCTTCTACTCCTATGACCACCTCCCTCCTTGCCACTATTCCTCCTCCTCTTCCTTAACCTCATCCTCCTTCCCCTCAACCTCTTCCTTCTCCTCTTTCTCCTCTGACCCCGCCGGCATTTAGCCCATGCATAGCCAAACTTATGTACAGTTAGCTGCGCATCGAATAGTCCCGCCGATTTTTTGAACTCTGAGTACAAGAGACGTTGGTACCGATGCTGACGCTGCGTACATGCTTCAAAGAGGATACTTGCTGATAGGGTGAAGGGTGGACGTGTACCGGTACTTGAAGGTTTTTGCTATTATTTCATTTAAAAAAACATAAATATAGCAGTCAAAGATACTAGTGAGAAACGTACTCATTTTTTTTTAATTGTTGGTCAATTTGTTTCTATTGTGGTGCTTTTTTTTCTTATACTAATGGCACAGCTCACTAATGATTATAAGATGTAGACTTTTTTTACCATCCTTTTGGAGATGCTCGGTTTTTTAAGCTTCCTTTTTCAAGAGACATTCGACATTTCGTACGTGGGAGATATGTAATTTAATATTGCACGCGACGTGAGAGTAGCTTTTGACGTTTTCTGGCTGTTAGGTACAATTTCAATGTATATAAATATCTTGTACAATACGGATTTACAAATAAGATATAAATTCCTGAAGTTTATGTCACAAGAATAGATAACACCTTTTATTTCACAAGATACTCCACTCGCCTATGAGTGCATTGTATCTTATAAAAGCACAAAGATATTCGCATAAATTGCCATTGTTTTTGCATATGAATCGCAAAATCTCCTAGCGCGTTCTATTGAAGAAATCAAAGTACAAGTTTGAACGCAATAAAAAAATCAAACCGCAATCAGGAAGTAAAATCTTACTGTAAGTCGACGTTTCTTTTTATGATCGTTTTGTTTTTAGCCAGCCATCGACAAAATAGCAGGACTTCGAATGTGGGTCGGCAGACGCACGAGCTAATTAATAATCTTGCAGGTCATTAGTGGACTTGGTTTGGCTCGTAGGTATCACCTTAATTGAATAACCTTACTTAATCAAAGAAACGAAATGCGGTTAAAGTCTAACACGTTTTGCGAAATAAAATTACACTTCGATTTTCATTATCGCCAAGGCCACACCGAGAATCATTTAATATATAATCATCGAGGAAAAATTATTGCTTTCCTAACGTTTACAATATTGCTAATAAGTCTAACAATAGATTACGACAAAACGACGCGACATTGTGACTATACGCAAAGATTATTATTATTATCATTATTATTATTGCGGTGCACACGACGAAGGCAACAATATCGACGACAAGAAGGAAAGTCGCTCAGTTCGAGGAACATACGCGCAACGTAGATCTTCGTCATTCTTGTGCAAACAGAGTGCCCCATCAAGCCGCCCCCCCCCCCCCCCGCTTCCCGCCTAGTTCCCAGGCTTCACCGTGTTGCGCTCCTCTCCTCAATGAGTGAAAACTGCAGGAGCGACTATGCTCTAAAAATAAATCCTAAGGACATCGGGATAATAGAACAGGCAGGATCTGAAACTGGTTCCTTCTTTGCATAGCCATGCGAACTGGAGTCATCCTAGCATTTTGTAGTGCTGTATAGAAAATTTAAGGAACCCCAAAGTTGTCATTTGGTATTCTCCATAGGAATTATCGAGATGTTACGATCATGGCGGGGTCTGTCTGTATGTCTGATACATTCATAGAGGATAATACAGTACCCATCAATATACCGTTAGCTCTCCTAATCGTACCAGAGTGCATCCTACGCGTCTCTTAGTAAGAATCGAGAATAATCGCGCGAGGATTTTAGTGGGTGGCTATGAAAACCCGACAAGAGCAATATAATATAAGAATTCGATGAATAAAGCTCGATGACCCAAGGTCATCCAGTCGAGAATATACAGAATTGCGAGTAAATTTAACAAATGTGTAAGAATCATATAAGAGGGGAATAGTGCAAAACAGGAAAAATAAGAAGGAGAAAAGAGACCGTAGGAGAGAGAAGTACAGCATGACGATTGAGTCAAATATATACAGAAAGAAAGTATTTAAAAATGAGTATGACTTGTTGCAAGGAGTTAAAGATAGTGATTTGAATGACGTATGTTATAAATTCGCATATTTGATAACTATAAGGTGAAAAGTGAATAAAAGAGGAAATTTAGTGGTCCTTGATGAAACGTGCAAGATGAGGGCCCAGCTAGTCGCTAGAGGGCCATGAACCCCGAACAGGTTGGCCCCTTGGACGTTCACCTTGTGGGCCCCTCATGCCCCGAACTCACGGCATCCGAAAGCTAGCTACCCTATGGCCCACGCCTCCGAAGGGTCCCCCAGCCAACTAACCCCCTAGTCTCTCAGTCCCCCAGTCAACGTAGCCTGCAGTGAGTCCCCACCTTACCATGTTCCTTTCGTAGGACCCCTTCCTTCTCAGAGCGGGCCCACAGCAGTGTTCATCTCATCGTCAGCCTCCCTTGTACTTCTTGTACTTCTCTGGCCCAACGAGATTCGCGTCTCGACTCACATGCCCACACTCATACGCCACTTCAGCAGTGTTAGATAATCTCTCGCGTTAAAAATCTAACCGCCTCAGGGGCTATACGCAAAAATTCCTCAAGCCCAACAGGTTCTGTCTTTAAAGTTAAACCTTCGCTGTGTTGATCGTCGCGCACTCTTTTGCACGTACTTTTACAGTGGACGTTACAATTTTTCCATTCTTACCAATTACCACCTTTGAATTTCTTATGAAGTTATTCGACTCAAATTTATTCCCTTGCAATTTGCATGAAACGTAAAAGGGAGAACTCTTGCGTTATTGCCAAGCTCAATCGCAGTTTAATGCAATTGTCAAGAAGGTGCAATTGAACTGGAATTTGTAGAACAAATAAACAATTTAATATCGAGGTTAGCTTATATATACATATGTAGAAGCAATTCAACTGCATTGCTTGTGCATTTTGCAATCGGTATAAACGTAGATGCTTGCTAGTGCCGGGTGGGGGAGGGGGGGGGAGGGGCCATGACGACAGTCACGAAAGTTGCACTGTTTGCAGAATGCAACGGATAAAGAGTGTCAGCGTGTGTTAAACGACTAGAATGCGCAAAGCTTCCTAAACGTTCATAGAACGCGCTTAGGCAACCGAGGACGTTCCTAGCTTCAATTACGCTGACAATTTTGTGCAGGGTGCTCATTACATTAGCAATATAGCATCTGCCATTCTAAGTACGTCTACATATATCGTCTAGCATATAATATACGCAAGTATGTATATGTGTGCATGTATATATATATATATGTGCATATACATAGAAGGCTGGTGAGCCACGAATAAAATTATACGCAATCTTTTTCAGCCTCGTTAAGAAGACCAACCTTTTATTATGCGTCGGTCCTGGCAATGTGTCACTGTCCGTCCCTACGTATGTGCGTCTGTCGGTCGGTTTATCTGTCTCTTACGTTATACGTCTACTACGATGGACCACCAGGCAGCTTCTTACTCGTCTGCGATCCTTCTGAATCCTTTGGCCAGGACACAGAACTTTAGATCTGTACAAGCAGCCTATTCCGCTTTGACGTTATTCGTGGATCCTGTTGCAAGAGATGGGAATTAAATTTTTTTAATCCCTCTACCTATCTCTTTGCGTTTCTTAGAATTTTCTACATATCTGGATGATGTGTGCGTAATGTACGCACGCATATGGTACATGTATGCACTTTACTATACTCTACGCATCGCGAGACACCGGAAACTCCATTCATCCGACTGCGAGGCTCGCGTGCGATCCTCGCACCGGAAACGATAAGCCAAATTCACTGCAGGAAGTGCACACCCTGATGCGAATTATTAACCTTTATTAGTGGTATCTATAGGTATGTGTGAATCTTTCTGGCGACAGATCCGATCTGTTCAATTGTATAATCAAGTATTGCTTACAATTGTATGGGGAGTGATTGTATTGATTTGTGCTGTCGAGCAGATTGCATTTTGGATAGGCAGAGAATAAGGAGAAATGAAGAGCAAAGTTTACTAATTATGTATAAACGTCTTATTTTCTTCCTTTCTTGTCAAACATTGTCTATTTGGATCCAATAATTGCATTGTTATAAATATGCATCTATTTTTATACGTTTACAAAAAAAAATGTTATAATATGATTTTTTTTATTACAAATAATTGTTGCCGAGTCGAGGAATCCAATTTTGATCAACACGTAGGTGGTAAGTGCCGGCACGCTCCTTGATCCGATTTACCGTATATGCATGCGCGTTGCAGATGCAACTCTGCAAAACGCACACAGTAAAAAGAGAGGACCAGTCGAGTCGCGTAGCGGACAATCATGGAGTATTCATCGGATAAGCATAACGTTCCTTACTGTGACACAATTTAAAATCGTTATGAAATCGACATCGAGTCCATAGAGGCAATTTTTAGACTCCCGCTTGGCAGATTTTGTGGCACCATTGCATAAATCGCATACATAACGATGCTGATACTCGTAAATTCGTTGCGACGACTAAGAACGCGCGATCATTCTTTGCCCAATCCCGATGATTGATGCAAGATCGAATCAATTTGCTATCGAGATACAAGGAAATTGATATTAATGGAACAACCAATTTTTGCTGTTTAATGTACTATATTGTTATAATTAGTCGTAGTTCCGTAGTTTAACGATCATTATCAATTTTGTTACAATAGTCTAGTTTTAATCGCTTTTTTCAACTTCTCCCATACTTGTCTCATTTCTCATTTTTTAATGTCTAAACCAACTAAATTTTACCTATACGTTAGTGGTCTTATGAAAATTTTAGATAGCTATTTTCATAGACAAGTTAGACATATCCCATATTACTGTCAGACTCCAAATTGTTACTTGGATAGTATTGGCAAACCAATTTCGCAATGATTGACTGCACGTATCTTTTCTCTTTTTTTTTTAATATGAGAGGAAACATGTAAAACCGTCTTTCGTTCTCATCGTGGGAATTCGCGTGTGCAGATTTCTATATGTATAGTATATGTGCTGTTACGTGCATCGGTGCAAATTTTCGGCTGCCACGATGCACACACATCACTAACAAAACTGGCGGATACGTTTCGGGTTAATAATACGAACCAGTAGATGTAAGATAGTTATAATTAGGCTCGCATTCGGTCTAGCAACAAGCAGGTTACCCATGTGAACTTCCTTCGGTGTTTTGGTTCGTCCCTATGGTCGCGTTTAGGACCCGTGTATACATTTAGGAAATAAATAAATAATTTATGATATTTTATAAAAAATGTACATAATACTATTCATGAACAAATTTAGTATTACGATGTATCCCATACTACTCTTAGACATAGTAATTTGAAAAATTGAAAATTTGGAATTACAAAGGAAAAAAGAAATTCGCAAAAAATATTTTCTATCAAAATGTATTCTGTATCAAAATGCTCTTTGCGCGTAACTTGGTATTCAAATACAATATAAAAGAATCCAACATACAGGAAATTGGCAATATGTAAATCCCACAGGATTATCAATTGGAGTCACAAGTGCGACTTAACGTTGCAACTGGTAAGTTTTGTCTGTTATTTGCATGGTACGAAGCACTTTTTATGGGATGCACGTAAAGTCGAGCAGGCGACAGTGTCTGTGAAAAGTGGGGTGAAACGCGTGTTGCAACGGGTGCGGAAAAGGAAGGTTAGAGGAGTTGTAGGCGGGTTGTAGGACGCATCGGATTATAATGAAATTCGTCCAGGCAACGGGTAAGGTAAATAGTGCATTATTATTTATGCACTTTGTTTGCCAAAATTATGTATTCGCGCTCGAGCGTCGATTATTATGTTTCGGTTAGTGGATCTGTTATTTCAACGTTTCGGAACGTGGGGGCTTCGAAATGTTATTAATGCTGCAATGCGTGGCGAGCGACAAACAAAAATAATTATTATTTATCGTCAACGATTTCCGTGTTCGCGAATCCCAACGAAATAACGCGTCGTCGCTTCAGGTCGTTAATGCACCCCGCTTGGCCAATCAAAAATGTTCAGTTAACTCGATTATGTACTGGAAACCCGTCGGATTTTCAAATGCGCGTAAGCTTTATTTTCCCTGGATACCACCCCTTCATTTTTATGCTATGCTCATTTTTCTTCGGTACCATAGCAATCAACAAACGTTCTCATATTCACTTTGACAACCCACACCTGCTTCCATGAAACTGCAATATTGCATACACTATCCACTAGTAGTAAAAATATGCAAAGTACCTGCTATATCAGTTAATGTCTATATCTTCAGTTAATAATTCTTGTTGCTTCTCTATGGTAGCAGGACGAACTATGCATTCGAAAAGTGCATCTTTTTTTGCTTCCTCATAGAGGAAGCTATAGTAGATCTACGAGTTCGGTGTAGTTTTTTGACAGATCGAAAACTATGAAATGCCTAGGCTGCAACACGTGCTTTCATGAGGCCTGCACCAGTAATTTCTTCTAAAAGCATGTCATGCTTTAATTTATACTTTTGTTCTTGTATAATAAGAAGAATAAGATATAATTAGACACCAAACTGCTGCATAACTGTTTGATATAATGAAATTGCGGTATTAATATTACGGAAATATTTTCTACCAGTAATGTTGGCAGTAATAGAATGACTGCATAGAAAATCCAGTGCCGTCTCTGGCCGTGGTAGCCATATGAAACAGATATGTTCCATGTTCATGAATGCATATAATTTCGTCCACAGCATGAAGTAGTAACTTTAAAAAAATGGTTTCTAATAAAAATATGATTAGTATATCATAGAATATGCAGGAGAAAGTTCCTAGGAGACATTTTTTAGATCTTTAAGGAATCCTTTTCTAATACGTCAATGTTCTGAAATGAAGTGCCGTAGCACATTTTACTGCACCGGTTAAAGTAGTGCGTGTACGAATTTATAAAATCAAATATATGATTAGTTTATTTACAGATGTGAATTAATAATAAAGCTTAAACATTTATTCAATTATTTTGTGATCACCTCACATGTTGTTTAAAATCATAGACCGACCCGTATTGTTGAGGGGGGGGGGGCGGAGGCATGAAGGCGTAGTAACACCATTGAAAGTAACTAGGGACTACTTTTGCATGCTACCAATCGCCTACACTGAACTCGTGGATATACTATAGTTATGGAGATAGTTCACATTGGATGGGCATTGTTTGAACTGTTCATTCGGCACACTGTGACCCCAAAATGTGAACGAGACGTTCAGAAACAATTCTCAAGCTGTCAGCGCAAAGAAAAACTACCCTCTAACAGGAAAACTTCACCCCTACTTGTCACCGATCTAGCCTATGCAAGGGTAGGTTTGGAGAGGGGAAAACTCGGAAATTCCTTTTTTTGCATCTCCTATGTATCCTCAATAGTTAGTATATCACAATAAGTTTTTTTGCGGAACTACTAGAAAAACCTTATGCAATAAAGAATCAAAAAAAATAAACGGATCAAATATCGTATTGATTTAAAAGTTGCAAAGTAATATAAGTAACATAAAAACTGTTGGAATTCTATAGGAAAATACGGCTTACCATTTTCGTTATATTATCAAGCTATTGAAAAGTTCTTAAACTATACATCTGAATAAAATATTATTATACGTTAATCTTTACAATCGTAGATTAAAATAGAAGAAAAACAATGAAATGTGATAATATCATTTTAATTAAAAATTTTTTTTTAAATTTATTATAGCCAGGGGATGAAGTCCTTGTATGTTCAAACGTACCAAAATCAGACGAAGCACGACTTTTTCCACATGGAGTTCAACATGTTACTATGCCAAGTGGTCTCGCCTACATTAGATACACGAGGGATTACCAAGCGCCACATGAATGTTGGGAATGATTGATAAGTGATAAAGTATCAATAATCAATTATTTAATTATCAAATAAGAACTTGTGCCTACGTAGTTTTTGCTTTCAGAAAAAGTAAATATATTCGAAGTTAGTGTTTCTTTAGCAGCAGCTACTAATTTTAGTCACTGCATTTTCTATGTATTGATTATCAAGATAAGTCAATAATGTATAAAGTCTCATTAAACAAGACTGTCTTCACTGGTCGAAAAATGCCTTGTATTTTCCTAGTTCTAGATCCATAGCAAATTCAACACCTATCTTTACTCAAATCAGAGTTTAAAAACATTACACATGGGCGTAGCAGCATACAAATCACGATTCCCTTTTTCATTCCTGGTGCAGCAACTAAATTAATATCATTCACCTCGCCCCCTGTACATCACCCGACATATGGCGTTGACTGGAGCTTGTTAAACTTTTTTTCGTCGCAAGTGGTACGCTCTTTTCTTCATTTGTATTTTTCAGTCACCCCATAGCGAGCATATCCCCCACTAAGATTTCTCTAGATAGACTCAATCAAAAAATACGATTTATTGGCACACTCTAGGAAGTGTTCTCGGTGCTTTATTTAATCCAAATAATTTTTTACAAACCATTTCCTTCTCTTTTATTTTCACCCGTCAACGGCATCAGAGTCCCTGAGAAAATTGAATAGGCGCTGCTGCATGAAATTTGTGGTACACCATGCAAAAATCAAGTCAGCAGACATGCTCATCTCCAGGGACGTGGGTATTTCGCAGAGGAGTTTGCTTCGTGAAAGCGGACGATGAAGAAGGAAAGGAGAATCTACGAGAATAGCACTTTAACCCCGCAGCCTATCCTGAACGTCATAATCGTCTACGTCCAGAAAGTAAGGGTCAATCTCACCGAGGAGATTATCATGGATGACCCAGAACCGAGGATGCTCTCAGTTTATCTTTAGAAACGAGGCTGTTTTCCAGACTGGAATTTCCGCAGCATCCAGTCATACTTGAATCTTCCTTCTCTGTTTGTCCTGTCTTTCTCGCTCCATCCATACAATACGTAACTATACTCGCTATCTTAGCGTAGCGTGCTGAGCCAATATGGCGGAGCCAAAGATGCTACCGGTTTATGGGCAATAAACAGAGACTTACGGCACGACCCGCTATTTGTTTTGTCGTGTCAGCGATGTCTAGGAATGCACTAGGATGGATCTGTACACAGTACCGTTGAAGATATGCTTAGGCGACCCTTCTCTATGATATCCTACGAAAAAGATTATTCTTATCAGTCTCGCGTGGATTTCTAACCTTGTTTAATATTTCAACGTTATAGTTGCCATGCCGATACTTTATGATCCGTATTTGCGATTTACTACTCACGCCGTTGTTTAACTTACCGACTTTTAATACATCGTCTAAATTAAAACCGCTAAGAAACTTTACAGACGATCTTTAGGTGCACGTTAACGGAAATGCGTGTATACGTACATTAAACTTTTGTTCGAACTACTGCCGCTAGGGGCGCCGCGGGCACGACGCTAGCGGTAGCGGACGGACAGTCGTAAAGTGACGAGAATTTGCAGAGAAGTACAGAGACAAGACTTGAAACGCGTGAGCTTTTTTCGGCGTGCAATTAACGAAAGTGCTGTAATTAAAGAGTGACGAGTCTGTTTGTATAGAGCGATGTGAATTGTGCGAAGTAGTGGTGAAAGTGTCAATGGTCGAGTGTTTCCAGTTCGTGCGAGTAAATGAAGCATCTGATACTAGAATCCAGGATACTTTTATTGCGATGGCTATGCCATGACAGGAGTGTTGGATATATTTCAATACCTGGGACGTATGTACAGATATAGCTAGCAACGTATACTTTTTATCTAGATAGACTAGTATATGCATTCTACAGTTTACTTTTTATTCCCACATTTTACTCCCGAGTCTGCCACCATGACGATACGATTATGCTTGGGAGCCGTGCATTCCGTTTTATATTTCCTTTCCGTGCTGTCGCCATCTTTCCACGTTTCTTAAATTTATTTTCTCTATCATGCAGAGTACCTGCGAATTTTTATTGTAGAAGGAAAACCGCTAGAAGTCCTTTCTATCACAAACTCTCAGATAACACAGTGGGCGACGGTCCTTCGTGTCTATCAGAAAATAGTGCATGAAAAGTAACACAGGTAACCTTAACTACATCGATCAATTCTGTTTCAATTTAGTTATTCTTCGTAAATTTTTCTTCTCAATATTTCCGCTGTTACTTAACTATATTTAAAAAATCTACTCGCTCTACATTTCCACGGGGGAAACTACCGTAAATTTTCATGGCCGTACTGGGTTTCTTAATTCTACAACACTCCGCGTGTTATAACGTCACCTCAAAATGGCTGTCACGGAAAATTTCTATGATAGACTGCCGCGTTTAAAATCTCAGTATAATAGTGCACCTGCTGCCACTATGCCATAATAGTAGATATTTATTGTATTATTATTGACCAAATGCACAAGGAGATATAGATTTTCCACAAATTTTTTATACTGGATGTACGCACCGACGAAGTCGCATTAAAAATAAAAACAGGATTGTCACAGCGTTTCTTACGTAACCACTCGAGATTGGTGAGAAAACGCAAGACGAAATTCTGCTCGTTGGTGGTTTAAGTGGCGACGAGCTAAACTCTTGCTGTGTTCATTGGCACTAGAGGATAACCTCGACACAGTCTGGATTGTGTTGCGAACTATTCTGACACAGGGTAGACATCAAGGGCAAGAGAGAGGGAGAAATATGGAAATGTAAGAAAATAGTCAAGGGCTAAATATACGAGGGTAAGAAAATAATTATTGTAACCCTGGAAAATGATCCACCAGGGTTTCCCAAAGCTTTTACTCTACTCGCTAAGCACTAAAGAATTCCAACTCGTTCTTCAAGCACCCTTAGACATCGTTTCCTGACCCTGCTCATCATCGGACTACTTCAGGTAACTTTCAGGTGGGGCGTCCATTAAGTCATTCCGTAAGAAAATTGCCTTGGGTGAATTCACCCGTTTCACAATAAATGCCAGCGAGTTGAGTCTCCGTTTCG
Organism: Trachelus troglodyta; assembly: GCA_030142635.1. Lineage (NCBI taxonomy): Eukaryota > Metazoa > Arthropoda > Insecta > Hymenoptera > Cephidae > Trachelus > Trachelus troglodyta. Next base: position 96,829 of record JARQTJ010000410.1, on the reverse strand, counting down.
AGTCATTAAAGCTCTCCAAAGAGTCTCGCAGTGGATTTTGGTCAAAAGTCAGGAAAAGCTCAGTAGTAGTCATTTCGGTAATGTTGAGCGCGAACTAAGAGGCAAAGATTTTCTGTTGAATTTTAGAGCTTTATTTTTATTGAAAAAAAAATTGAGCCAAAAGCTCGAGAGACTCTACAAAGAAAAGGAATTCAATGTTAAGAACGGATTCGTGGAAGTGCTTTTGATTATGAAAGAGCCTGTATACTGGCTACTATTATCATGAAGGTGATATTAAAAACGATCATTGTGGTCCGTTAAAGCTGTGCTGCGAGCTTTGACGAGGAACGAAGCTTTTCGGCTGATACTCGAAAGAATATCTCGTCGGAAAAGGCGATTTTGAAAATTAACGTCCAACGACGACGAGACTTTTACACTGAACAGTTTTAATTACACTCTAATTACCGTCGCTTAAAAAAGTTTCTTCTGGAATGTGGCTTTTCTTTCATTTTTAAACTTATCAGCTTACAGTCTTGGTGACAATGTCACATTGGATATTGTTTCCTCAATTTTAATTGGTACTCGCAACATTAACGACTTAAATCAACAGGTAATTTTAATTGTACATAAATAAATAAATCTTTATTACAGAAACATATCTCGATGGCTTTTATTTAATTAATTTGTGTATTTTGCTCATGTACATTAAAGCCACCATCAATACGTGTACAGAAAGATCTTAATCCACTTCTAGCGAGGCTACGTAGAGAAAGCTTTGAAAGCTCTCTCAGTAGTACTCTAGGTATATACAGGGTACAGCATCCCTTTCCGCACCATTTTCTCCATCCGTCTCTCTATCTATAGTTCTCACCCTATATAACTCCACCCCCTTTACTTTTCACTTTTCTTTTTTTTATTTCTTCTTCCAGCCAGTCCGTCGGCGAAACTTCGGAAAACGAGCTAGAAGGAGTTGTTACAAGACCCAGGGTGCTCCCACATAAGATTAATTTACGTATAAAGTAGGAAAAATGTGGCAAATACCAATTTACAAAAAATCCATTAAAAATTGAAATCTATAACACAATGGCAACTGTCGGTTACTATTGGCAACGACGAACAGCAGAACAATCGACTTGCAAGCGGCGTGCATTTGGACATAGAACAATGGCAGATTTCGCAAGTTCTCGCTGACAATACGCTGGGAAGCTCGACGATGATTTCCGGGTCGAGAGTGGCTCGTCCAGTTCCTGAACCAGCAGTAGGTACAGTCCAGGTAGAGGAAGTGACGGAGCGTCTCATAAAAATAAAGCTCGGTTTCATGTTTCTTTTCACCTCTATTTTTTTCACTTCATCTTCACCATTCTTTTTCTTATCTTTTTCCTGAGCAAGCATTTCTTCGAATTTCCTTTCATTTTTTCTTCTTCCTCTTACGATTTCTTTCCAGACGCACGTGGACTGGGCTTTACCCTACGGCGATTACGTTCCAAATAACTCCTCCTGTTCTGTGTATTATCACACGCATATAACAGTACCCCTCTTATCTCTTTCTCCCACAGGACTATTTCCTCCAGACACACTCGCAGGACTCACCAAGAGCCAAAATCCTTTTGAAGGGACGATAAAACAAGTCGCCCCGTATAAATTACCTAGTTGCACAGACAAGAAATCATTTGCCGTCGGATCGCGTCCCTTTTGGGATAAAGGCTATTTCACAGGCTGCGCTTCCCACAATTTAAAAGCACCAATGGCCTACGTGATAGATAGGTGAAGATGGGGGCGAGAGAGGACAATATCGAGTGGGAAAAGATAAAATAAAAATACGTATAACCAAAAAGTTTACTACTGCCTGTCGAGAATAGATTAGCGATGATGAATTTATTAAAGGGTTAATTCCTGAAACCCTGTTCGTAGTTCGAAATGGGATTACGATTGCTTCACTGTCAAAAAGGGAGTGAAAATTCTTGTTAAATAATCAACCGACAAAAGTTACTTCGGAAAGTCTCTCAATTTTGTAGAAATTTTTTTATTCATACCCAAAATTCTCTCTTGCTCTTATCTAACCTCAACGTTCATATGTTACAGAAATTAGCAGTAAAAACAAGCAGCAGAACTTCGCCGTGCAAGCTCGCATAGAGTGCTATCACCATCGTGGTTTGAATCTGTGCTTTTTTTTTCTAACTTGTGCGACATAAAAATCCTACCCGGTTTTCTCGTTGATACCAGAGGACGTAAAGATAAATGTATTTTGATCCAGACCAATGTTATTTCCCGAGGTACAATCGAATTCAAAAATTCATTTTTCATCTATGGTTGTATATATGGATATATGTATTGAAGTGTATTCAAGCTTGCACTTACGGGTAGTACATATCGGATTTCATTCCTTGGTACATATGCCTGGGCCCTGATGTTTCATCCGAGTCTTGTCTCACGTTGCAGCTGGATCTACTCGATTTTCGTAGACGCCGATCGTCGGAAAAGGGTGCACGAGATATTCCCATAGGAACGACTACGACTTGAGAATCCTCAACGAGTATCGAGCCACTCGGTTGTGACGATGACACTCCTGGAGGTCGTCGCCGTCGTCGCTGCTGACAGGGAACGACAGTAGTACTTGTAAACCATAGAAGGAAGAAGTGGGCGTCGAGGTAAAGAGCGTCTCTTTGACGTTTGGCCTACGTAACAACGGCATGTCAAGTGGCTCGAGTCTTAAGCGCGACCTAACTCCTTTTGTCGTACTACGATAAGTATTAGGAACGTCTTCGTAGTTAATTGCATGGCGTGAATAAAGAATGAAAGTCGAGGGACTTGCCCGAGGAAGTTCTTTTGTTGGGATTTTTTTCTCTTTTTGTTGCTTCCCATCACGACGTCACGCGTTTCCGGTAGCGGTGGATGGACGCTTAAGCGTCACGACGTGCTGAATGCAGAGGCGCTAGCGAAAAATAAAGGGGGGTATGACAATACTGGTACGTGGATTTCTCTTTCTTCGTATTTAGTGGATTTTACGCGTTTTTGGATAGGGGTGGGAACAAAATTTTTGAAAAAAAAGGAAAATAGGGGCAATTCCGTTTGGGTCGTAAGTAGAAAAAGTGCGGTGGGTGGGGATGAGTGTTTGAGAAGAGTAAAGGATGGAGAGGTATGTATATACGTATAGGATGATTAGGAGGCAAAATTGGAGAAAGAGACGGGTGATAAGAAGAGAGGAGAAAAAAAATGAATTTATAATGGCGAGTACGTAATTAATTTATGGTGATCAAAGGTGGTGTCACGTGGTACTAATTAGTTCTCCGTGATCAAGATCCGAGATGCCCTTTGCGCGACAAGGGAAAAAACGAACGAATAGCGGATCGTTGACGTAAGTGTTATTTGCAGGGATTAAGATTTTTTGTGATTAGCTTTAATTTTTTAAGTGCTAACCATTACCTAACGACCCGATATAAGATTAACCCCAAAGACGGCACTGTCGTTTATACGAATAATGAATTATTATTTTTTGACGTTTTTAACGTAACCAATACTTTTTTTTGTTAATTTTTATCTTAGGATTATTTTTTTTTTTAATGATTTAGTTTTTTCAGGTATTCATTTATCCATTGACCCACTCGTGATTTTACACGCAGAATTTCGTTTGGAACAATCCCAGTGGCGGGATTGTCGTTCGGGCTGTTTTGTGAGGATCGGACCGGAAATGGAAGAGTCACGAAGAGCGACGTTGTAATTTCCGGTACGGCCTTGAAAAGCTAGTAAGAGAAAAAGAAAAACGCAAGACAAATCTGACGTTGTCGCGCACGACGTGCGGTCTTGTCGCTTAGACTTCTCTCCTGATTCTCTGCTCTCTCATTCTTTCCTCTCTTTCTCTTTCTCCTTTTTTTACCCCTTTTCTCTTTCTTTTCTTTCCCCAGAAAAATGACGTCGTTTCGCGTCGGATGAACGTCGAGTGTTGAGCGAGAAAAAGTAAAAGAAGGTAGTAGGGGTAGGTTGGGGGTGGATGCGGGGAGGCATGTGTGAGCAAAGCAGACGTGCGTTCTGCGTTGTCTGTTGATTTTTGCTCTCGGATTCTCTGGAACCAACCCTTACTACCCTAACGACCAGAGGCGCTTGCTCTAGGGGGTGGTAAGCCACCCACAACGAAGGGCGAACGAGAGCAAACCCACGCATAATAAAATCATATTTTCAGAGAACGGAGAAGCGGCCGGAACCAGCGTCCATGGTAATAAATTCCATGTTTTATCTTTACATTTTGAGTGCTCGCCGGTGGTTTTCGACGAGGATGCGTAAAGAGCTTTGGCAATACATAAAAGAAATAAACGTTCTACAAATACTTCATACTTGATTAATTTCTTAATAAAATATTGTCATCGTATAATTTATATAAATCTACCACGTTCTCTGTTTATTTTGCTTTAGTTTAATTCTTTTTTCTTTTCTTATTTTTTACCGACAAGTAGGGAATAAACATTCGGAAGAGTTCTTTTGAAGTCATAGCAGAAGTCAAAATTGATTTCCTTCTCCTTTGACGTATTTTTTTTTGTATCTTTCAGTGTAACAGGAGGGTAGATACGAGAGGTAAGTAAACTACGGGGTGGAAGTACCGGTTCCGCTATGGCATTTGATATATTTTTGTTGCGTCAACAAGAGCGAATAAATTGCCATTTGATGAGAGTCCGTTCTTCCCTCCGGGAATACCAACCTATCATTTTCTTCGATAAGAATTGAATGGCGTTTTCTTTTTTATACTCGACGCTATAAATTCTGATACTTTAAATGTATTTATTGTGCTTAGCATGCAGCTATAGCATTGCGAAAATTAAGTAGGGTATTATTGCGTATCCGCGTTTAAATATTATTTGAATATTTGAATTAATCAGGAAACATCAGATTACCTAAAAGAATGAAAATTCACAGCTTTGCCGACATTGTAATTATTATCATCCGGCGAATCCTACGAAGCCGTTGTCATCCCTCTTAAGCTCCGCGAGGATAAAAATGGTAATTTGCAGAGATATGAAAATAAAAAAAAATACTAAAGCACGAAGTTAAACCGGTGTACAATTTGTCCAATAATATCTAATTTGTCGTTATCAATTAATCTCATTAAATATTTCGCGCTAGCATTTTCTTCACTAACGTATACACGAGATACCGTGCTTCGAAATATTTTCATCGTACGTCAAATACGTGGCTGCCACTTGTAAAATGTATTTTCGCGAATTCTCGTATATGCGCTATCATAAAATATTCGCGACTCACCACAGTCCGCCAATGCAATTCGATCCACGTAGAGAATTGCGATTCGATAAGTTGCAAATATAGCAATGCCCATCTATTCTATAAAATAAATGGAGTGGGGTTGATGGAATATTTTTGTAAAAAATATTGCAATTTATAATTATGCATAATTCTGCACCGTATCAGCTTCGTTAGAGCTGTCAATAAAAAGGTTCGTCGATATTAAAATTAATCATCCACAGTACGAGGAATTAATTTCGGGAAGAAATCAAAAAGCGAAAAGTTGATAGGTGCAATGGGGGTAGTTTTTTTTTCTCTTTTATATTCGCCGCAGTCCATAAGGGGTTAAGGGGTCAGCGTGACGTCAGAAGAGAGGGTTGAAGACCCGCCATCCGCTGAATAAACTATGAGGACAGTGACACGAAGTGTATAAGGGTAGTTTGTTCCTTAGTCGGCTTGCTAGAGGGATGAACAAACGGACACGTTCTATTTTTGAATATACTTCAAATTCCCGCCTTAAATTATTCGCGCTTTCCGACGCTCTAATGCATCTTGTCACGTAGCTGATGGTTTATAATTATCATTATTTCATTTAATTAAAGTGCATAGCAGCTTTCGACTTGGAGTGACGTCGTAACAATTAAGGAGATAACACGAATAAACTGTATATACCCGATAGGATAAAATTTTATGACGTAACTATAACACTATAACACCCATCAAATTCAATGGCCAAGAATCAGACGTATTTCTAATTCGCGTGTAAAGCTGGAAAATTGACGAGGCGTTTTATTATTTAATAGAATTATATATGGTGGATTCGCATATTATGGGTATATGGTTCTGACATGGAGATGTGTGTATCCGACGATAGACGTAAATTACAGGAGTGAATTAAGTGATATTAAATTATAGGGGTATTCGAAATATAATTTGAAAGCTCCTCTCGGCGAGAGAAGCTTCAATACCTTTTTCAATGTCGCCTCGGGCGAAACTCTCGAAAAGCCTTCCGGGAGTTCATTCGTTCGCTCTCTGCATACTCGGCTTTATTCATTATTTTTTTATTTTCTTTGACGACGTAGCACGCAGCTGGCTACTTAACTATTTTCGTATCGCGAGGCTTTTTACATTTATGTAATGCTTCTTTATAATCGATAAAGAATATTAATTCGTGTGACTTTATATGTGATATACTTTTCATTAAGCAAAGTACCTTCATTTCATCCCTTACGGATACAAAAAATTCTGTAGTTTGCGCGTTAAAAAGTTTGCGACGTTGTCGCTCTCATGAAAATGTTGTTGGCGATATTCAAGAGCGTCGCGCATGATGTTCGAGGTATGTATTGTACGGGACGTAATATTCATTTAGGTATATAGTGATACGAATTGAAAAATCTTAATGTAAAATTTAATGTAAAAAAATCAATATTTTTATGAAAAAAGGAAATTTGAAATGGCTTGCAAAATGAAAATCCACGTGGAAGTTCATTTAAGATATATATATATTCGCTTCTCTACGCATGTATAATATCAAATTCTCCAAGGGGTGGAAACTGAATATTCGTTTGAGTACAGAAAGTCTTATTCAAATTATCACGTATTTACCGTATACGATATTAGCTCCTTTCTCTTCTAGGGGTTGTCGAGACCCTCTGCTTTTCATCCCTTCGTGTTATCTCGACGTTTCTCTTTCTCTTTAGAAACAGGAACCTACATTTTTTGTCCAGTCTATTTTAACCCTACCTGACGTTTGCATTCATCTACACTCATAGAATTTACCACCCCCTAATATCTACCCTTTGCAGACACGCATGTACGGTATCGGGCACAGAGCTGTCTTACTACCACCCCCTACTGCCTGAGGCTGGAGAAATTGAGGAGAGCGAATTATAGGGGAGAGGGTGGCGCCAGGGTGGTGCGACAGAGTGGCGCTACCCTTGTTTTCAACTTGGCATCCCCGAACTTTCTAGCAGCTTGTGTATGTGTGTGTATATATATATATATTAGCTCAGGACTACGGCCCTTTCTTCACCATGGACAAGGGTTGTTTAATATCGAAACCACCATTTTATAATGAGACAATATACTTCAGGTACTTACACCCTTTTGGATGTCTTAAAAGTCACCCCCTAATTTTCTAGACAAATCAAATTACATATTGTACTTTTATGTTAAGTGTCAAAATTATATTCTATCCTTAATCAGCTTATGATTTATAGCCACGATTATTATTATTATGTAGTACTCAATAGAAAGATACTTCATGAAACGAGACAGACTGGAATTATGATTGATTCGCTTTAACTTTATGAAAAAAGTCCAATTTCGTCGTTAAATCCTTTACAACACCATTAAAATTAAGGGTTGTTTCTGGATTTGGCGTACTTGCTTGTGTATTTGCCAAATAATTATCCAGGCATATCTGACTGCCGCTTAATAGCGGTTCGAGAAAACCTTAGGAAGCGGCTGACTAGGCCGGTACATTATCCACTTATTAGAACTCATATCGATCTTACATTTTTGCGTGCTATTTATACACGAGTAAATATTTATTTATTTTTAGGGGTATGTTTTCAATTTTTTTTTCCTTTTTTTACGGTAGACAAAAGGAGATCCAGGACCAAGGAGGACACGTCGGAGTATTGATTAAAACCGTAGTGGTCTCTGATATCAACGTCTTGGAGTTATTGGGCCACTTTTATCGCTAATACGCCTCGGCGATAAATTAATTAGCTACTCTCTTAGCAACCCCCATTAAGCCACGTTAATAATGCATCGTTAAATACAATATTGAAATAAAAAAAAATATGTTGGCGTACTATACTATGTATGCTACTTCAAGTCCATTCGGTTACTCATAAATTTTATACTCGCATTGCAAAAGCATAATGATAAGCATAATAAACTAGCGCAAAAAGCCTCACCATAATCAACCCCCATATCACGAACTCGGCCCCTAGCATTAAATTAAATATAATCATAAACGACTTCAATCCGTCGGTATGATTCCTGATTAAAAATTTCTCATAATTTTTCCAAATTCAAAATTAATTTTTACCAATTTCTTGCGATCGTAATCGTAATTCAGTCCAACTAATCGCGTACCAAGCCTTCGTTTTATTCCAGAGGATAACATAACCTTCAATCATGTCGTGTAATAAAGCATCTTCTGGAGCATCAGATCCGTAACCTCCTGATGCCGCACCCTCGACACCAACCCCGTAGCCAGGCCATATATATACATGTATATACACATTCACATGTATATACATATACCAAAGTCACCCCCGGTTTCTCGCGAGCCTCTCTCTCAGATGCCAGGCACCCTCCTGCTTCCCTCTCTCTCTCTCTCTCTAGCCCTCTCCCAATCATTCAGACGCATCGGGCGTCTCTTCGTTTTCCACGCAGACGCCATGCGTGCTTCCTACCCTTGGCTGCTGTTCTCCTCGTTTACCCCGTGAGCCAGCCAATGCCCTAGTCTTGTCGCGGCGTGAGCCACAGCTACACCCACGTAACCAGCAAGGCGAACTTCAGTCGTCCGCGCACCCTCTGACAGTGAGGGTGGTTAATCCGGAGCTAAATTATCCATATTGCCAAACGAAACGCTCGGGGACAGAACAGTCAGCAGCCACCCTGCCAAGGCTGATTCAAGGCTGTTTTTACACCGGTGGACTTAGGGGTGACACGGGAATTGGAAGTGACGGAGACGCATCGAGGACCACGAGGCGTCGGCTGCAGAGGTGAGTTTTTTAATGAATCTTATCATCTGCTTTTTTGATTAAACGAAACAGGCGCTGCGACTCGAGGTCAGGATCATTTTCGGATGCTGTGACTGTGTTCTGCGATATAGATTTTAATTAGTTTTCTTTTCTTTCATTCAGGTGAATTTTTCTAGGGGTAGCAAAACTTTTTTCTTTTTATCTACGACAGTTTTGCTTCTGTTTTTGATAATTTATTGACTAGGGGTAGGGGAGAGGGGTTGACATATCTTGACGTTTCTGTGGATCAGGATTAACTAGTATCTGTAGGTAAACTTAGTTACTGTGGGGTAGGTACAAGGTATGAGCTTGACTTAACAAGTTTAACACCCTTGAACTACCCCTTAATCGAGATCTACGTAGGTATCTGTATTAGTAATAGGGGGGTGGATATTTATGCTTTGTTGAAATTTTGAGTCTTGCGACAGAGATGGAGATACTTTTTGGGGAAGGGATCAAGCGTTTTTTTTTATTCTCTCTAAATTATTTCGATGAGGGTAACTGGTGGGGGGGGGGGGCGAGGGTGAGATAATAATAAAAAGAGAAATCACAAAGTTCGTTCAGTCAAGATTCCCGTGTATAAACTCTCTTGACTTGACGTTTGATTAATAGTCGTGTGTGAAAGTAATTTTCTCGCCAAGCCTCTTGGAAAACTTTGAAAATTTAAGCTCGTTATAGTCACGTTTGAAGGATATTACCAGTTTCAGGGAAGCAACCCTCTGCATCCTTTTTTATAGGGCGATAGCTATAGATAACCATCCCCTGATACCTACCAACCCTTACAGTCCTCTCTTGGCCATAGGCGTTATTCATTAAAAGTTGACCCGATAATTTGGTTCGTTGGAAAGTGCATCCACAGCCCCCAAATAACCCCGAGCTATGGATCCGATTAAAAATTGATATTGAAAAAAAAAAGAGAAATGCTTTCCTTTGCTGTAGCGAAGAGACTGCAATTTTTTCAATTCACTCGATCCAAGGAGTGGTTTATAAAAATGGACTTTAGTCGTGAAGTGTTTTGAATTTGAAGTTTTTTTTATAAATATTTTTTAGTTTTTTTTACTTTCTTTTTCTCAAGATATTGAAATTAAAGCTGGGAGCGGCATTATGCGGAAGTGCATTTTAGTTATGGATGCAGTTGCGCATGTGCAAGCTCACACGTTGCCGCGTGGCTCGTGAAACGCGTGCGTGTTGGTATAGACGCGTTTTTGTCGGGGTTGAACCGAAGTAGTTAACCTACAAAAGTAAGACGGTCGGACATTATCCGGCCTTCGGTGAAACAATAAGATTGTTTTGCCTGAGGAGGGTAGAACTAAAGAATCGAGGGACTGACATTCTTTTGGCGAGATAAACAGGAGTTTGTATTATTGGTTCGACTAGAGTTTCAAGATAAAAAAGGTAGTTTTATGGATTTATTTATTTCTTTTTGCCAGTTTGATTTCTCATGGGGAAGAGTGCGTTTCTTGTGCAGCATCCCTTGATATTATCTTGGACAAATACAGGTGGAGTATCTGGAACCTTTTGCGTTTTCCAAGAGCCACTGCGTTATTTTAAAAAGACTCTGGACCAGAAGGGATGCTGTTGCGAACCACAGTGTTCCTGGCGACCTTGTTTTTTCTGCTTTTTTTTCTTTTCCCTTTTTTTTACTTTCATCCGTTTGGTCAACGTAAAATGTAAGGCTGGTTTAACGGTTATCGATAAACTGGCCATCGGGTATGAAACGCGGAGGGCACGTGCGTATTTTTCCCGCAAAATCTATACCAAATAAAGAACTACCCTGGAAATTAACCCCTGTGAAAAAGTTGGCGACACTTAATTTTGCTTGTTAAGGGTAAGATAATTTTTTGTGATTAATATTTTTGTTGATCGTTACACGAGGGTGGTACTGTAGTATATTAACTGTCAGAATTCGTTGTTTTTTTGGGGGGAGGAAATTTGAGTTTCTATATTAAACACCATAGGTATGGATTACGTATTATTTTTCATATTTAAATTTGAGTAAAAGTTTTGATATATTTCATTATCGTTCTACGCCAATGAAAAATCTTCTGCTTCTTTGTCTCTACGTTGTATCTTACGTCACAGTAAAATTTCATTAAAAAGGTAAATTCGTTCGATTTGGCGTATCGGTTTCGTTCCGCTGTTCAATTCTATGCAAAATAAATGAAGTAATTTGCATCCCCTAACCAAGAGTCTCGGTTAACCGAGTAGCAATTCGATTAAACAGTTTTAATTATGCAGAAAGATCGGGTTCGCATTTCCTATAAAAAAAGTTGTAATCGACTTGAAATTTGAGTTTTCCAGTAGCATTTATTTTATTGTGCAAACAAAACCTCTAAGAAAAGCACATCCAGGATGGAACAAGAAAGCAATAGAAAAATGAGAAAATATGCGAAAAATGCTGAAAAAAGTGTTAAAGAATTTTACAAAATTTCTCCTGCAACTCTTTTTGACACTTGAAAAAATGACGATTGTGTGTCCAATACGTAAATTATATTGTTAATTTGACAAAAAAATTCAATTACTATTGTAAAAATATTCCCACTCCAAGATTCCCACAGTAAAACTCATCTCGTAACAATAACAAAGAGATCATTGGTAATTCAGACACGTAGCAAACTTCATCCTCTATACGGAAAACTATGCGACGGAAAGTTTCGTTTGGCCGAGGATCAATTTTGAAAATCGCTACGAAATATCCTAGAATGCTAGAAGCAAGAGTATAAGAAAGCGATGCAAGGTTTCAAGCGTATAATGCATTATTAAGCACCCCGGAAGTCCAGTCCAGGCACCCCCACCATCATCCCCTTTGAAACACGCAAAAAATTGTATCCTCGTAATTTTCCTGGTCTGTTCAGCGTACTTAACGCATTTATATTATATAAATACGAAATTTATCAGGTATAGACTATAGAGTAGCAAAAGGCGTTTTTTTTTAGTAAGACTAGAGTTAACAAGCATCCACTATAGAAAAGTATGTATGACTAATTAGCCATCCGCAAAGAAACAAAATGAACGCGTTCTCGCACTCCAATCCCTTTGTACCCTGTAACAGGGGTAAATGTTTGACGTACATAAAGCCAAAACTGCCGGCGATTACAGGCTTAAGAATCTGCTCCATGCATCTTTACTCAGGAGGGTAGATGTAGGAAGTTTAATAATTGCCTTGTAAGGAAATTTACGTGTCAACTAAGAAAATGACTATTAGTATCCCTATACAAGTACAGCGCTACACCCATGATATATGGCAAAAAAAAATTACATAAAATACAAAATTTAATAAAAGTTGGAAAAAAAATGTTCACCCTACCTCCTCACAGTTTTACATCAAGAGCGAATATTACGTATTGCATAAATAACTCATTTTTATTTTTCAAAAAGCATCAAATGGGAATGGTGATGTTAATGTACGCGTGAAATCTCCATCCCCTATATTTGAAAGCAGGAGAAGAAATTTTTAATGTTTTTCACGCGAAGGGCCTTGTCTCCCAACACTTCCTCCCCTGCTTTCATTTCTCACCCCCACCCCTTCCTTCATCGTTGCCATCTTTATTTCATTAACCAACCCCCCCCCACACTTTTTCTCGCTCCCTCCTACGTCTTGACCCTTCCCATTCATGCTCATTGTGAATTCTCATGAAAATTGCACGCTTCTCCCTTCCATCGCCAGCCTATGATATTCAATGGAGACTCGACGGTGGGTTTTAATAATTTACATAAATTTTCCACTTTCCCTGTTCCACAGTAAAAAACAAATTGAACGTGAGAATCGGGGCAGACCAGGCTGCAATTTATATCGCGCGACTCGACAGGCGGTTTTAATGTTTTGTCAAAAATTCTTTGGACCGAAACGTCGGGCATCGTTCATGTACCCTTAACCTTTGACCTTTGACAACGCATGTTTCCAATACCTATCGTTATTTTCCCCACTGATCGATTCGCAACACGATGTACCGTATTTTTTTTTCTATACTATGTACGACTTTGTATACACGGTGATTCATTAGAAATGCACCAATGTTAGGGCGCTCATTTGAGTCATGTTGAAATCATGTTCAGGCGGGGCGTTTGGGCAGAATAAAAAAATGCGTACGCAGGGAGATACACGTAATGGCCCTATATGGAGAGGATGCGTGAGTGACAAGTAATATTTGTAGGAATAAAAAAATTGTTTATTTCATGTTTTTAGATAAAATCATGAGAGCCTACACGACGTGACGGATAATATTGTCGTAAAAGAATCGTCAAATGTTCGCGAGTCGTAGCCGTGTCGCGTGGGAAATTAAGACAAAGTAAAATTGAATGAGAGCCTAAAAGCTTTTTGAGTCCTAGGTTCGTTTCGACGTGTGTCCCCCGAGAGACGGCAATTTATATGCAAAATATGTCGAGAGCAAAAGAAAGCTTCCAAAAAATGTTGCACGATTTCGTTTACACTGTGAGAAAAGGTAGAGCGGCGAGTGGATAGGGGAGAGAAAAAAAAGAGAAAAAAGTGAGGACAAGAGATAGACGATAGAGGGTCGAGAGGGGAATGGGGGGCGGGGCAGTTCAAACAGAAACAGAGGACACTAGTATGCGTGAAGCGTATGACATTGAGGGGATGAAAACATGAACATTAAGGGGATGACACACGTAGACCAAGAAAGAGAAACTGTTGAAAATAGAGATACGAAAGGTACACGAAAATGACAGTCCAGTTAATAAGTGTTGACAAGACGAAATTGAATGTCAGAAAGTAAAGCGACCTACCTCACTGTAATGTACAAAAAAAAAGAATAATGACGTCAACCCCCGCTCCTCCTAACGTTCCAGTTGGTGTTTGGTATCTGATCAAGACCTACCCTCTGACTTAATTTCTCCCGCAATCATTACTCACCCTAAAGTTGATCAACCCTTCCGAAGACGTGGAGTTAAAGATATAAGGAAAAAAAAATTCTGAAAATTTCGACAAATAAATTAAACGAATTTTTGACGCTACCATTTCGTGCGCCTTCCCCTCCTCCACCCACCGATCCCCTTTACTTCGTACGTTTCTGTCTCTGTCTCCATCCAGCATCCACTTTCGCGTATCCCGACCCAGCTTTTGCTCGGTGGAGCACAAGAGCCCGTGTTTACCCCTTTTAGCATGGAGTGTCTAGGGTTAGAATGTGAAGCAGCCATGTTCCTTTTTTTCTGTGCTTTTCGCTCCCGTCCCTCGATTATACATGACCCCCCCCCCCCTCCCGTAACCCTAACCCCTCCACCGATTACTCTCCGGCCATCCTGTCTGTACCAAACATCCACGTAGCTTGCGGGAGCGCGACTGCGTCTAGTCTCGGAGCTTTGTTTAAAGCTTGCATAAGGCTAACAAGGTACGGGAAAGCGCGCTTGTGCTGCCGCAGTGAGAGTAACGATTAACTACGCGCTTTACGCAAAGCACCTTCGAAGCTTCTGCACCGAGTACCGTAATTCCATTTAGCCCCGTGACGTCTAGCCGTACCCGAATCCCTTGCGGTCCCGGTGAGGTCCTAACAAACGTGAACCGGATACCCAACGCGCCGGCAGGACGGAAATCATTTTCGAGACACACAGAGGCCGGCTTCCGGTTTTTGCAATTTCGTCCCTTTGCGCGTATGGAAGTAAACGTGACGTCACTCGGACTGCTAAGTTAGTACGTGTAACACCAGGAGCTCGGAGAAGGGTAATGCTTGTTTACGAGCTTGCCGAGTGTTTCTTGTTGTTAGGGGGTGGAGAGCGAAGGGATGTTATATTTACTTCATGTATGCATACCGTTGACTAATATATGCTTTTATATATGTACACCTGGTTGGATGACGGGTATTTAGGACGCGAAGAAATTTTTTCAACCCTTCCCTGTTTTGTAACGAGGGTGCGTCTGTGCTTTTTCTTACAAGCTGCTGCCATCCCGCTACTCGCATATTTGGTTTTCTACGCGCTTTTGTTACGCGAATACGTCGCGAAGCACGGCTGTTCTATTAAATCCTTTAATTTAGTGAAAGCTCGACGCCCCTCCATTCCTATGTAGCACAACTGAGCGGCTTACGGAAGGATTAAAACACGCTGAGAATTTATAAAGCTCGAGACTAACCCGACTTTGCTTCCTCTTTTCTTTGCCTTCTTTCTCTGTGCTCTTTCTCTCTCTCTTTCGGTGTGTGTCTTTACCGGGACTGTACCCGTTGGTAGTCCATAGCTCTTTTTTTAGTACATCATTTATGTATTCGCTTCCATTTTGTTACTCGGGGGCTTTGGGCTCTTTTTTTTCTTCACGTCCATATAGAATCAAAGGGAACAAACGGGGACCGAACGAGGGAGAAAATATTTATTTTCGCTAACCCAATGTGAAGTTCGAGACGTATCCATAACGCTACGGGATATATGATAACAGTGTTTGGTATATGGGCGAAAAGAACGAACATACGTATAACGGCAAGGTAGGAGGGAAGGAGACTTGGTGTCTGATTTCCTTGGAAGCGTAAAGAGGAAAAGAAAATGTGGAATTTTGTCGAGTGAAAAAGACGTGCGAAGTAACGTGCTAAGGAGTAACGTAGCTTTGATAAGAAAAGGAGGTAGTGGCTGGGGGTAGGGGCACGTGGGAAAAGAGGAAAAAATTGAAAATGCGTTTTTGAGAAAAAATTAAAAAGCTGGTTGGACAATTTTAATTAACTGTGGTAACCTAACCTAGCTAAGGAAAAACCGAACACGTTCATGGTTTATACTTTGATTTTGTTCCTGCTTCTGATTTTCGTACGACTATTATCCTTATCGACGCGACCTTTGACCTGCAAGGATTTTCCCATGAATCGCGTAACTGTAACTTTACGTGTTGGTCTTTCATAAATGTCAACCGCACGACCGTCTATGCGAAGGCGCAATCGAATAAATGCGGCGCAATCGATGGTAACAATTTGATTTGTATGTTAAATCAACAGACGGTTCGATCGAATTGAAGTTAGGAATTGCAGTGGCGGTTGGGATGGTGTCGTAAAAAAAAATTGGTTGTCTTTATTTTTATCGTTTGCCCATCAAATTTCTAATGGGTCAACATTGTACGTTACGTGACGTCGTAACAGGGATATAAAATTTGCCGATGTTGACTCTGAAGAAAAAAAAGGGATACCGGAGTGAAATTTTGAAAAATTTGTATAATTGGTAAAAAAAAGTCTGAATAAAAGTTTTTTTTAATCGTATCTATACTCGAACGTAGGCAAGACCGTATGTAAATCTAAGCGACGAAGATAGAATATTTCGAGGAAAGATTTTTCACTCGCGACCCTTCCTTTGCGTAAGGGCAAATAAAAAGAAAATATATATTCAATCCTTAGGAGATGATTCGTAACCGTGCGAATTCGTACGTGAGAAAATGACGATTTAAATCGCGACGTATATACCGATTTGAATTTTTCCCTCTTTTACAAGCTTAATCTCGGAGCCTCGTATTTTTCAATTAAATCCTCCATGCAAATTGGCTTCGCGGCTCGCACGACAGATTTGCGGCCGGACATTCATCGTCGACGTAAAATTTCATTTTGTCTCACCACGTGCGAGATGTACAATCCTTTAATAAATATGCGTATAATATTACGCGCGAACGTATCACCTAACGACGCATACGCGCGCACACAGTCAGACATAAAATTACATTGCTATGCGTGACTGAAAATTTTTTTGATTCCCCCCCCCCCTCCTCTTGTATTGCGTCATTCATTACGTCAATTCAATGCTCGTCAGATTGCCACCCTTTGATTGGACGACGTCCAACCCCTTTGTAAAAAAAAAATTAAAAATAATCATCACCAGTTTTTTATATGCAGCCAGTGGCGCCAAATTCGAATCGTATATAAATTTGAATTAATTGAAATCCCTGGTATCCGAACATTCGACCCGCCAGCCCTTATTCCGTGGGATATCAGGATGAGTACACGAGAGGTTTAATTAACGAGTATTTTTTACAAAGGTTCGTATATTTGTTTTTTTCCTGTACAACAATTACGAGTAATTGTTTTACTTGTAAAGAAGAAATTTTTTGTATTATTCCTTTTCTTTCGTTTTCGAAGGCCGATTAAATAATGCTGCGCATTGATTATCAACGATATGATTGGGTATCAGGGATTTCGGAGTCATCGAAACTTTTAGCCTCTGGGTTCCTTCAGGGCTGCTTTGGCGCATGTTAACTTTGCTCATAGGCTCTATACGATCTTGATACAGGAGGCTGAGGATTCTGGCGAAACTCGAACGTCCTTTCGGGCGTCTCAACTACACGTGAAGTAATCCAGTATATTAGCATAATCTTCTTGGGCTGAGGAAAATCCAAATTCAGCCTCTTGGGACGGATGAATACCGTGTAACCAGAATAACTACTAGTACCACTATTACTAGTGCTAGTATCACCAGCACTAGTACTGCTAGTGCTACTGGTGCTACTACTGGTTTTGGCATTTCCCATTTTGTAATTTCAATTTCAATTATAAATACATGTATATGTATATATAGGTATGTGTGATACATCGAAAGGATGAAATTGAAATAGCATGATTAGAAATTCCCTTTAAGGGTTCACGGTAGCTACGTGTGTAATTCATGGTAAAAGCATCTAGACGCGATATACCGTGTGATTAATTTGTTTATCTTCCGGAGATGCTTATTTACTTGACTAACCTTTCGATAAGCTTATATTAGATATATACTTGCATGGGCACCATGATCTGTGAGGAATATTCTGTTCGTATGATAAGGTCGTATTGAGTTAGGTTAGGTCTGGTAGTTACCCAATGAAATTACCTAAAGAAGTTATCCTAGGGAATTTCTTGTTAGTGATTTTAGATTTGTACTGGGTCGACTGGAAAATTTGAAATTAATTGCTACCGAGACCTCAGTGTAACTTATATGTCTTTATACACTGTATACAATTTCAGCATATACTTTGAAAATGGTAATAAAATTAAAAAATGCAATAAAAAATATTGCAATCGTAAAATACACCAATTTTATTTGGATCTAAATATCTCGGAGGTTTAAAAAAAAATGCATGAACGTATAACTTTAATTAAATTTGTAAAATTGTAAATTATTCTATAAAATGCGTTGTTATACAGGTAGCAATAAAAAAAAGTGCAGCGCCAGTGCAATTACGCGATAATTAACATCCGTCCTTGGATGCAAAAGCAGTTGGCGGAAGCTGCCGTTGAAAACTAAAAAAATTGCCAAGGAGAAAAGTTTGAAGTTGCCTGCGTCAAGTGCTGGCGAATTTTCAGAGCAATCTTAAGTAACCTTTATTTTGCGTGCTTGGGATATCAACGAAAAAAAAGTTGCTCCACTCAGACTTCCGGATATTTGGATAACGACGTATTATTTCTTTCCAATTTTTTTTTTACTATTCTCTCATTTTCATTCTCGAATTACGTCACACAGTCGTCCGTGTTATTCTCGTGCAATTAGGAGAAACGAGCGTTTTGGCAAGAGCGAATCGAATCCCTTTTAAGACGTTCGGGAATAATGGTCGCCATAACGAAGTTCGCCGATTATAGTCGTCGGATGTCTTCTGGCACTTCCGGTCCAGTAAATTGTAACGACTCACCAGCTATTCTATTCGACCGGATAGAGGAGGGCAGGGGAGTGTGCTGTTACAAGGTAGGGTAAAGGTACTCGAGATATACCGTTGAAAGATATAGAAGTGAAGATAAGATAGAGAGCGTGCGTGCGTGTATGTGTGTGTGTGTGAGAGATAGAGAGAGAGAAAAGGAAAAGGGTTATTCCATAGTAGAGTAAAGTTAGTTCCTGTGATACTGGAGTCACGAAGTTGGCCGCGAAATTTCGTGAAATCATTTGACGACGGGTTACTAACTTGCCAAGGGTTAGGTGGCACTTGAGTTAATTTCATTTTACGATACGTACGAGAGCAGCATCCCTGATCATCTCGCGATCATCTCGAGAAGGAGAAGCGCCCTCTGTTGGCTCTCATGAAGTGCGTCTCGTATGAGATTACTGTGGCAGAGAAGGAAATAGGGAACGGGTGGCTCGTTAAGGTAAATTCAATAGAAAAAATGTTGCGACTGATTTTAAGATACTAGACCGAATGATGAATATATATATATATATATATATATATATATATGCACAGTATGTTGTGTGTAGTATAGAATCTACATAGGCATCTATATATTGCATCCGATTATATCGGATTAATTAATACCGCTACCCAGTGTGTGAATTTCCATTTGACATCTTTACGAGGAATCTGGGGGTTCCCCTGTCTACGCAGCTGCCACTGTTCGCCGTCGACCCATTATTCAAATGGCGCTTTCGACTCTCTCCGAAATACGTTAGCGTTAGGTTCTGCGATTAGGTTTAAATTATTTTCTCAGTTCGCTTCGTGTATCCCACCCTTGTCGTAGTAATGACAGAATCCACCAGGGTAAGATCTTAGAATAGATTTACAAGCTCTATCTGATTATTATTTATCATGACTATCATTTACAAAGGCTCACGTAATCGGGTCATGTCCCCCACCTCGTTTCGCATCTAATTGATATAACTTATTATACAATATTTATTGATTTGTTATTCAATAATTTATTTTTCACACAATTGTATAACACGAAGAAAGCGTGGCGCGTGTATTGAAATTGTTGGTAAAAAAATATTACTTTTTTTTTCGGTAGGCTGGTAATGCATTTTTTATTGTGTACCGATATGGCAATTGATGCTTATATTTCGTGGAATCTTTCGCCAGTGAATCTATATACGTACATACGTGTTTACATTTGCACAGAGGTGTTACGGTTACCTAATAAATAGGTACTTTGTGAAATCGATGACCTGCCAGTTGGTAATACTGGTAATATATATATATATATATATATAGTAATTTTACATATGTATCGTACGCGTACGTGTTTCCAGTGGATCGTAAAAGGTATGTGGTACCATTGGAAATTTCGAAGCGAACCGATAATACTTGCCAGTGCCAGCTAGCGTTGGATAACCTGGCGGTAATTAACATTGTGTACTTACCAATCGACGTGTAATTAGGAAATTACTTGCTGGTTGGTTAGCAGCTGGTATAGATAGATTAACGAGAGTTTGTCGAGATTCTGTGGGGATCCTTCGAATTTCCTATCTAATCCACTCGACGGCCGGGAGGCAGTATGGATCTTTAATTATTATTATTACAGTCTGTGCACTGTATAATCGTTACACGAGTTACAGATCCTGTCTAGAGGACTCCTGTACATTGAAACCCACAGAAAGTTGGCCCTCGAAAAGCAATCTACACTCGTGTAAGTACAACATCGTGAGCTGTTAAAAAAATTAAAAAAAAAAATGAAATTCCGTAATATCAAATTCCCCAACGCTACGTGTCAAATACTCGAAGTTCGTCAAGAAAGCATCAATACAGTTGGTAGGACTGAAGAGTTTGATAAAACGAAGATCCATTGGTCGGCACATTGTTAGTTTTTAAACGTCAAAATTTTTCTATGCGCTGTATAAAAATTTTCGTAAAATGAAATTTTTTACTTATACCGTGTATAAGTGCAGTAACGAGAATCAATGTAAAATATTATACACGCGTATACGGTAACTAGAAATTGATATCAAAGAATCAAATTTTTATAATCAGTAAGGTTTGGTTGGGTTAGCTCGTACGAGTTCACTTCATAATATATGAGGGAGTAACAGAGTAGGATGTCAGTGAATGTTAAAAAATTAAACCTAACATTCAATATGGATGATTTCAACTCAGTATCTGCCACGGGGTGAGTTTAGAAAGGTTATGAAGGCGCTGGAATTAAATAATTCATAATAATTGTTAAGCTTCCAATGGAAGGTTACTCATCCCCCAAATCGCATCTTCTGTATTGCAATATACAGGGACCCCCGTAATTGACTATACAGAGGCTACCAAGAGGGATAGGCTTAAGTAAGCTTCAGCCTCCGAAGAGTCATTTGAATAATTGAAAAACACTAATGGAGAAGTAATACCTAAAAGCCCCATAGATAGGTATAGATAAAATAAAAAAAAAGTAAAAAAATCTTTGTTTACCTAAAATCCCCAATTTTTCCGATAACCCATTATTCCCTAGCAATCGAAAGACCCTGGACAATCCCTTCACTCTCAACCCACCCTTACTCATCGAATGGCATAGTCTCTTCCGCCATTATCAACACTTCTACCAAATTCCAGCACCCTCCCCACCCCTTTCCCACCCTCGACAAACCACCCCTTTGGTATCATCCAATCGAATTATCAGTGTCTGGGGTTATCTGGACATCCTCGCAAGCCGCGTCTTGATCCCGAACCGATGAACGAGCTCAGATAACCGAAAGCCAAATGGCGCTAATGTATGGTTCCCGATTAAATCCACTCCATCAGTCTAATGATCCGCAATGTGCGCACAGTGACGTGGGATCTCCTCTGGATACTAACCTAACCCAACCTTAGTCGCAATCTATAGATATAACCTAAAACAGAAAGGCAGTGATCGCTAAGGGAGGAACATCGTCTGTGTAGAGCCAAACGTGTACGGGGGATGATTGGAAAGGGGTAAGAGAAAGGGGTAGGTACCCCGCATAGGGTGACTCTACAGTGGCGCCACCATATGTGAAATTTCGTAAATGGACCGAAGAAGGCCTACGGGACAAGCCTTTGAGAAATGATCCCCTACCTCACCCCTTCGATATGGAGGGTTAATTTGCAACTGGGTTCCACCGGGCTGCATCAGCCACTCGCTTTAAATCTACCGTTACAACCACCCCTATCACCCTCCCACCCTTTCTTCACCCCTCACCTCTCTTTCATACATTCGCTCCACTCAGTCACCCTCGCCCGGCTTTTACAACCCTTAGCGCCACTCTTCAAACCACTTCCCCCCCTAGGATTCGCACTGGCTGATCGAGTGCTCGCGAAATGCGTCAGAGCGACGTTTCCGTGTTATCGAGGACCTTTTGATCCCTTTGACATTCGACGTCGCGCGCGACGCTGTGGGAATCATTATATGCGTGATAAGGGATGCTGTGGGATTCAAGTTGGGTATTCGAATGCTCTGGGTAATAAAAGTGCACGCTCGTTTTATCAACGTTGCTCTTTGTCTCTGGTCGCGTCCTGGAGCTACTATACCTACCTGACTCCTTTGTTATTTCTGGGACTCGCGAGACAGCAAAGGCTTCTCTTCACAATATGGCAACACTGGAGGCTGCTGTTTCTATGCCTGCAGCATCCCTTCTGTCTCTTGCTTCGCATCGAGTCAGAGACAATGACGTAGCTGCTAGCTGCAGCGTTCGGTTTTCTATTAGTGTCTTTTCCAAACTATAGAATTTTTTGTATGCGCGCGATGACGTCACTCATTGTTTTATTTACGTGGGGAGATCATGGGCAGGATTTCAGTTTGCAACGTGTTGGTATGGGGATAATCACGAACCGGGTTACTTTTATTGATAGTCGAAAGATTAATTATAATTTTTGGGGGTAGAGAAATGGTATTTTATTTATTTAGAGGAATTATTATTTTTATACTGGAAGTTATTATCGGGGGGTTTTAGTGTCTTGGTAATCTATTGGGGTGTGATGGACGACGGCTGGCTGTTGAAATTTATTTTCAAATTTTATTTACATCGTTGCTATGAAATGGCTGACGGTCGTTTCGATTTATTTAGCTTTCACTGTTTCGCTGGCTCTTGCCATATTAAAAGAAACTCTTGGCGCTAAGAGCAAACGAAATATTTTAAAGAGAATAGTCGTCGACCTACCGAAGCGTGTTTGTACCTCTTGCCATTGTTTAAGGGACGACGTCGTGCTGTTTGGTCTAACGTGCGACTTTCCATTGGTTCTCCGAGTCAGTTTAGACTGGGTAACACTTCTGGTTCTTCTTTCGCTACTTTGGTACTTTTTTTTTGGTTCTTTGTTCCCTTGCACTGTCTGCAATTTTTATTCTTTTAGAAAAGTACCTACACTCGGCAAAATTTTTATTTTTTTTTTTCTTGGGCTACTACACGTTTTTTCTTTGCGCGACTATTTTTTTTTGTGTTAACTAAATAGTCTTTTTACACATATCAGATTGTATTTGTTTAGCTTAGCTTAGCTAATGCGGTGGGATAATATTTTTTGCGGTCAGTACACATTCAAATTTTTGATCCACGATTTCTTTTATAAACTATTTGTGGTGTTATGGTCAAGGATTGTAGTTACGTTTTCGAAGGGGTTGATACAAATTTTGCGTTTTTTGACTGTTGAAAATTTGAATATTCTTATTTCTCTTGAACCCGATATTAAGAACTGATTTGCCGTAAGTTCCTTTGACGGATAAGAACAAAGCTTTGAGTCGGACTTGTCCATTCTTTGGCGGGTCATTTGAAATGCTTATCTTCGTATCAGGCTTATATGTATCTTAAATATCATTGAGTATTATCTCGGATTCATAAAGGGGCGGTTCTCGTTTAATATGAAAGTTGGAAAATTAAGCGGGTAAAATTTTCAAGAGAAAATCGTACGTTCACCAAGAAGGCTGGTTAACCTCATTTTATTAAGTTAATCTTGAAGGCCAATATGGAATTGGTGGAAACCTAATGAAAAAGATTTTTATCATCCCTTATATATTCACTTGAATCTGAAGATTGGTCCTATCGATTTTTATTTTTGAAAATTCACAAAAAATACCTCGCTTACGTCACTGTAATAAGTGATTATTTTTTACTATGAATATATAGGTATATGCATAGTATCCATCCTAGAAAGCTGTGTAAGAAACGAGTTTGTCGATTCTCATTATCAAGATATAACAAAATTTGACAGTTCTTTTAATAGGGGATGAAGGTGGGAGATTGTGTTTTTTTCATGTCGCAAAGACGACGTGTTAATTTTCAGTCGGGTATTATTTAACCTGGAAATGTCGTCCATTGGACCATCCCTGAGCCAAGTCCCTTTCATCCCTTAAAACTTCGAACGAGTTGGCCGGGAAGGGTGGTAAGGCATATTTTTAATTAATTTTCAAGTCCGGCGACTTCTTTCTTAATCACGTCGAAAGGAAAGTGTCGGAACGTGACAGGTAATAATTTTGAGGTTAGGATAGAGACACAACCTGATAATGACAAAGTGGTGAACAGTTACTAGCGATGATGTTAAAAATATTCAAATAAATTCGTATCAGCAAAGTTTCAGTGAAATTTCAACAAAAAAAAACGTGGATACAGTTTAACATTGAAACGTTTCCACCCTTAGCTCTTCAAATCCCACTCGAATATTCTGCGTCGGTATTTAAATTATACAGAAGAAGTTTCATCCGACAAAAGCCAGACGAATCCGTTAGGCGTTTGTTTCTTTGGGTTTCCTGAGAGGGTGATCGATACGAATACGTATAAGAATTGGGGTGGTTTATTGGGGAGAGGGTCAGACGGAAAAGTACGAAGTAATAAAAGGTCACGACTGCACCCTAATTTCAACGGTAACATAATGTCATACTCCTCCAACATTTTAAAAATGCGTATCCATAAATTCAACAAGGTTCCTCAGACATCTCATTTAAAAGTTAAAAATTATAAAAAATCTGTGACGTGAATTGAAGAAAAAATTTATCAGTTCCCCCTCCCTCCCACAAAAAAAAGAACTCAATCTGTTTTTAATTCTCGATATTTTTCCTCCTTAAAATTCGCCAATTATTCATAACTATTAATATCAATATCAATGCTAATTTCATGCCATAAATACATAACGTTTCTATAGACAAATTGTATTCCTATATATACTAAATATCTCACGAAGAAAATCCCGACCTCAGTTTCTTCCACGAGACAGCCTATTCGCGAAAAGCCTTATTAAAGGTTTACCGTAGAAGCAATATGCAATTAATTTAGCAACGATCGGCAAGTACTCCGTGACACCTTTTTTCTTTCATAACCTCCAAAGCGATACCAGTAAGGGTGCCCAGTAGTTGCCGTAAAGTACCTTTACTGCCGCCACTTGGAGACTCCCAGCCGCCAGTCGCTTCCTACAAACCAATCCCCCTCAACCTTACCCCTATTCTTCCAACAGCCACCCTTGGCTTATACAACTTCGTTAAATTGCAACGAACATATAAACAAGGCTTTAGGTACGAGTTCAACGTGGGGGATGCATCTTGTACAGAAATTGATCGAAAAGTAGATAAGGCATTTATTGGCCAGACGAAATTCAGTACCGAAAATGACACAACTGACACGTAATTGAATTTGGTAAATTTTTTAAGGGCTCAATCTATCTATCAATGGCTGTCTGATTTAATTGTTTGTACCCAATATCAATGACGTGTTGCTATTACTGTACTTGGGTATGAAGGACTAATAATTCAACGTGTCTCTATAAATCACTCGAAACATTCGTGACAGTGCGCGGAGTGTTCAAAACATTTTCTCCTGGACGATACACTAATTCGATACGGTCCCGTGATTTATATTGTTGGACCATTGGGATTGTTACGAATGGCCGACCGTGATTGGCCATTGGAGCAGTTCGATGTTCCAAGGGGGAATAGTGGATTAAAAATGAGGGGTTTTCAATTTCTGTCTAGCTGTATTTATCCAGTATATATATAAGGGATGAAAAGGGAGGTCAGTTTTATTACCAGAGTCTCATTCGTCTCCTAGGGGAATTTCCTGTCACCATATACCAACGCTCCACTTACCTCTTACTATTTCTTTAGATATTTACCACCCCCTACTTCCAGCCCCCCCTTCTATCGATCCAACCCTTCAATCTTCTTTCAGTATATTCACGAAAAAAAAGACTTTCCTTCCCCTCGGCTTTGCACTTTCCGACTTTTTATTTGACACAATGAATTATTCCGTCCACCCTTCAACCCCTACCCCTGGCTCTTCGATTATCCCATTTTTGTACTTCCTCTACCCTCCGACACGATCTCTTGTCTGTGTCTATATCTATCTATCTTCCCACCTTACCTCACCTACTGCTTCCTGCACCACTCGTGGCTCCAGGAGAAAAGATTACTGCCGCAAGCTTCGACAAACTTGGCACTCGTCCGATGCAGTAACGACTTCTTTCCGGCCGTCGAAGGCCGCGGGCCAGGTCGACTTTTGACTCTCTTTTCTCTCATCGGACTCGTTTGCCGGGTAATCGCTCCCAGGTCGTCGATTACGTTTAACGCTCTGATACCAGACTAGGCACGATATAGGTACCAAGGCTGAAGGAGATGACGAACAAAAAATGGGGTAGTACCAAACAATAATAAAAAAAATAGAATTGTATCTTGTTAAGGCCTGAGGAAATTGAAGGGCGACGGTCGGAGTTAGGTATAATGGTATTAAGTACGTTAACCTATAGGTACTCTTTGTGCCTCTATCAGGGCTTAAGGGTAGGTTAGGTTCGTCCATTGCTGTTGTTCTCGGGAGTGCAGCATGAATAGTGAATAAAACGGGGGTGGGGATTGAGACAGAGGCCTTTGAATTTAAACATATTTAAATTTAAAGCCGCTCAAAGTTAAGTAAACCGAAGGCGGACGCGCGCGGCATCGTCTGGGATTTTGGGCTTAAAGCTTCCGAGAATCCGGACCTTAAATCCCGACGGAAGTTCTCCTTATTCTCGTAGTCCTTATCCCGGTCTGACCTTATTTCATTGGGGAATTTGCATGAGGGCTGCAGTGAAAGTCCTTGCATCTAGGGGCGGTGGCTGCTGTTACTACCCCCCAAGGCTGAATGTCCTGGAGGAGCTGAACAGGGGTGGTCTCGCTTCCTTTTGGCAACGGGGTCCGCGGGGTTATATAGGGTGAGAGGATTGGCAAGAGAATATTTTCCCAGGGCAGCATCCCTCCTGAAAATATCTCAACCCCTCGTACGTGTATTCAAGCATTTTCATCCCCTGTTCTATCCGTCGCCCTTGGAACTCTGCATCCCCGTGAAACATTCACGAGGCCAATTTTTGACGCGGCTTTACCAAAAAAGGGTAGATAATAAGAGTGCGTTCCATATGAAGGAGAGGCACCACGCGTAATATTAATGTCGTTGGGTACTGTGTGACTTGGAAAAAGGGCAAAGGGCGTTGGAAAACGCCTCGAGGATTCGAACCCGCAATAATCTATTGTCGGTCGGTAAAGTAGTTTCCGATATCGGCCGATAAATTCAAATACCCCCAGCAGGGGCGTCGCAACGCCCTCCCCACACGTGCGACGACAGAAAATCGTTAAGGATGCGAGAGGGACGCTCCAAACCGGGCATAAGCTCTGACGGGGGATGGACGCACGTTAACCTCAACCACCCTTATTTTCATAAAAAGGAAGACCCTTTCACATTTGCAATGGTTTCCGTCCTTTGGGACATGTACAAAGTTAATGCACATTGCTTGGCTGGTATCTGTCTGACTTTTGTTTTATTTATACACAATTTTTACTTTCTCGCACCATGGTCGTTTCAGAACGACGGGTCACGAATCATCCCTTAGCAAATTGAACGCGGGTACATCCTAATTGTTTCACCCTAGCAAACACTTGAAATGTGTATAGTGGTCACTCCAGGGCTTGGTTAGGCTCTGGGAAGCCATGGGGAATGGTACAGGATTGTTAAGGGATGGAAGGTTATCGCGCTGGAGAGAATGGCGCTCGAGGGGTGATGCTGGGTACTGGCTCCAGGGGTAGGTATGCTGGCAAGCCGAATAAGGAATGGAGAATCAAACAAGAGACGCCAGTTGAAACAAAGGCCATCCCTCTGAACCGTTGCTGCTCACTGCCAGTCCGACCAGAAATAAGTGAACACAGCTAACGGTGAATGGCTCGAGGCACTTTTGGGATACACCAGATCTTACGCAACGTTACTCAGCTATCTACGTGAAACTGGCAGCAGAGTTCAAAGAATCGCGAATTTCAAATTTTCGTTTTAAAAACAAATTTACTGACACGGGACTTTAGGTAAATTAAACTTTTTGAAGAAAAAAAAAATTAATTAGAAAATTAAACTCCTAGATTTTTACTGGAAGAATAATCTAAATTCTTGGTATCCTTTTAATTATACGGTAAACCATATCTGATACTTTTGAGGGCTTAGCGACGGATGAGATAAAATTTTTATTCACAATTTATCGCGATTACTGTATTATTTATTAATGATTATTTGGCATCGATAATTACGTGTGTTTTTTTATAATTCTTTTTATAGTTGCACAATTTTTATTTAATCATCCTTGTTAATTTTATTGATACTTAATTTATAGAGTGCTAACGGATGAAGCTGTGTCAGATACGGACAAGTGGTAATGAAGCAGCTCTTTTAATTTAAATTCACTTTGATCATCTGCCTTGAAATGACTAATGAAGCGATTCCTTTGATCGTTGAAATATCTCTCCGAAATGTCTGTCACATACTGTGATATATATATATATATATATATATATATATATCAGTCAGGAGAATATATATATACCATACATATACAGAACTGTTTCTAACTATTTAAGCTTTCTGATTATTCCTCAAATCACTGGCATATACAATGGTACGTGGCAGTAAACTTCATTTCGATTAATAATGTTCACTGAACGATGGCGTCACGTATACTAAAAGTCCTTAAGGGATGATCGAGAGTATACCATTTTACAATTTGAATTTACCCTCCCACGGGAATAAGCATAGGGGTATAGTTTCGGTCACGTACTAATACGATCTCATATACAGTTAATTAAAAGTTTTACGTCAGACCGTACGTATTGTACGTGGAAAATGGAAATGGCAAAACTTGACTTTTCGAAGTAACTGGTTTTTTGTCGACTCCTACCTACCCTCTTTTTTTCAACAGATTGAATAATTTATCAGTTCTAAGAAAAGTTTGCGTTATCGAATTGTCAGATCAGAGTGATACATTTATTTTGCGGAGAACTCGTTGCATTCATGTATAATAGATATACATTCTATAAACTACGCTTTTACCAACGTGATATATTTTACCAACAGAATATTGAATAGTCTAAATTTAATCAACGAAGTCCAATAATACATATCAATGACCAATTACGAATTTTCCAAAACTGATATTTATTATCAGCCGTTTACGCGAATCAGTGAAATATTTTAAAAGGATATTTCCGATGAAGCAGGTTTGACAGGAAATCATACGTATTTGAAAGGATTTGTCGTATAAGGGGATGCGACCGATATTCATTGGCGGTTTCACCCCTAATTACGTATCAGTGGCAAGAGATAATTTTGTAGAGATTAGATGCAACTTAATCATCCCCTAACCGTGCGATTTACGCGTCTCTGCCTAATTGCTGGTGGATGCGAGAATATAGAGGGAGAAAAAATTCGGGGGATAAAAAGGGGTTGATAAAAAGAGAAACAAAAGTAATTGATGACTCGAGGGTAAAAAAGAGATAAGACGGAGACAAAAGGTTTCGCACCCTTCAGCAATTCGCACTGCTTGCTCTTCTATCCTTCCTCTGTACTTTTCTGCCACCGTCGAGTGGGGTAGGTAGTAGCAACCCTCAAAGAAATTACTTGCAACCCCGTCATACTCGCGGGAGGCAGATTACTACCCTTAGGAATTTACCCTGGCGAAGACTTAACGCTGGATATCTTTGACGGTAAAGGCATTAAGAGTTCTGACGCGACGGAATTAAAACTTTTACCCCGGACTGGACGTGCTGAAGTTGCTGAATTAGGAAATAACGATTCTCTAATACCCTTCATGTTCCACCGGTCTTCTCCAACTGTCCCAAATCATCTTCTTTGGTACGATTTAAGGCATTGGATAATATTCATTGTCTAGGATAATAATAATGGCACCTTTATAGACACTGCAGAAGCATTTGAATAAGTAGTAAAGACTGGTAGTGGTCCAGACGGATGCTGCGATAGAAAAACAGATTTTTCAAAATATAAATCAATTTACCGAAGTTTGTTTTACTTGTATATTGAATATACGTGAGAATATCTGTATATTGTGGTATTTCGTATTTTCAAGTAGTCACGACCGTCAATGGACCAGGCGGATGCTGAGAGAGAAAATAAATTTTAAAAAATTATATTGTACAATCCACGGAAATTTATTTTAATGTTTACTGTGTAAATTCATATGTATGGCTGTATTTCCCATCAAAAAGATAATGCTGACGTATATTTTACCCACACATGGTCTACCAACCACGAATACTCGGCCAGGGACTTAGGAAACACAATGGCCGCCATTGTAAATTCTATGAGCGATTCGTGCAGCGTGGATACGAAGATTCATGAATCGCTGTGCAGACTGAACATTATGCCAGAAGATGAAACTTCCTCTATAGGCTGTATCGTGTGTGTTTGTATGTATGATGCAGTATATGGGAAATTTGTGATTGGCAGGTAGGAGTTTCTTTCATCGCTCCAACATGACGAAAAATAAAACTAGGATCCACGTTCTAAATTTCCACGTAAAAAAATGTGATATTAGTGATTATATGTGAAAGGAGTTAATTATTGAGGGATTAAGGCTATTTTTTGGGCTTTATTATTAAGGATGAAAGTTTTTTCATTATTGTATTTTTATTTAATTATTCTGTCGAATTACACGAGGTTGTAACTTTGATAAAGTTTTATTGCCAACTATTGTCTATTAACAAATTGGATCGATTTGATCTATTTTTAATAGGATTCAGTTCTACTATTTACATTATAAGATTTTTTATTCAATTTCAATTTCGATTTAATCATCCTCTTGGTCCGATATCGAATGTAGTAAATTCTATAAGGTTTTACCGTCAATTTTTTTTTAGAAAATTTATTTGTTCTGTTTTTATAGGATTCACGGTGACGTAGTTTATTTTAGAAGTTTGTCCACGTATAGACACGTGCGTAGGCGCAATATATATTTGAGCGGATTTGGAATTTATCCGCAAGAAAGCAGGTTCTCGAGATTTCCGTCGGTAGAGCGTAAAGAAGCGGGAGGAAGGTAAGGATGGTGAAAAAAGAAGAGAAAAATAAAAGGGCGAAGAAAAAATAAAATAGCGAAAGAAAGACACGCTAGGATGGTTACCACTGGATAGGATTATCCACGAAATAAAAGCGGGGCTGATTGGAGAAATGGGGACCTGAATGCCTAAGAATAGTGGATGGCCGTAGGGAGTGTTACATGGTCCCCGAGGAACACCTGCCAGTAGTCGTCTATAGGAATTGTGGAAATCCTTGAACAAAATTTATCTGCCTTTCGTACCAGGTCGAGCTGTAGTGATAAAGAAAAAAAAAATTTTGTTCACCATCCCTTAACATGAATAATGAAACTTGAAAAAAATGACTCATCATTTTCATCAGTACCGTTCATGTCATCCCCGTAAGCATTTCGATTACCAATTAAAAATTGATCCCAGAGGTTATTATATATATACCGCGACGTATAATTAACCCATAAATATTAGGCAACCCAGTGTCACGGTGTCACGGTCGGTCACAATGGGGATGTGACGTAACACCTGGGTAAGGGAATTCAGAGGATGCTTTCCGGCGCTGGAGTCGGACTTGGTTGTCGAAATATTTATAGAGTATTAAAAGTTTGAGTTACCAATAGTATAACGGAAAATGTGGTTAACGCAAAAAAAACCAATGCGCCAGACGATAGTTGTAATATTATACTACCTTGTATCTGCGTATCCTTCATAGGGTATTATGGTATCGTACCGAAAGCATCATCCTCTACTACGTCCAACGTTACCCACGGGTATTGGCCCAAGCTCCGTTCAATCCCAACCTAACCAGGCTAACAGCATGAGACCAAAACCAAAATCCTTGTCTGCCACCAGTTTCTCTAACAGGGGGTTGGCCATCATGGCTGCTGCTAGGGACTAGCAAGGGTGGTGGACTGGATTGGGGGGGATGGTAATTAGAGGAAATTACCAAAGCTCGATATTCTGGCTTTCCACTTAACCACCCTCTGACTCTTTGTATTATGGGTATTATTATAGATATTACATTTTCCTTTTTCTTTTTATCATCAAGGCGAATTTACTTCTTTCCGACTTTTCCCGCCTTGAACAACCTTTCTTTCCGCTGGACTGAAAAACCACCCCTTGTGGCTTCCCCGGAAGGGATTTATCTGTTCCTTTTGGACTGAGATGCGGATGAAAGAAAAAAAGATTTCCGGAAATTTCTTATCTGCCTTAATTTATATACAAGACACTCGTTTTAAGGCCCAATGAAATCACGGTCCCAATTTTTGGATGCTGCGAACGAGAATGAGATGAATCATGCACTGAGATATATATATATATATATACCTTGAGTCAGTGTGATCCTGCATTCGTCTGGTTACGGATCGTTAGTGGTTTGGGGTGGCTATGAGATAACATAAATCAATTAGTAGTTCATTAATATCCGTAGGGGTGGAAACACCTTGCCTATGGTCAGCGGGGGATATAGTAATTAATCATCCCTGATTAATTAGACTACACAGGATGGCTTTTCCTTGTGTCGCTAGTCGCTAGGTGTAAATAAAAAAAAATAATTTCTAGCCGTCCTAGCCTTAAACTTCCATTTTTTCTCACTTTATCATATATATTTAATAATAAATAAATATATATATATGCAATATCCAATAAAAATATACTTACCGCTAATTCAAGTCTTTAGTATCAATTCAGACGTTACGTATCATTGTTATGTTATATCCACACGTTTATCCAACTTGGTCCACATTAAAGCACTCCGGAAATTACAAGCTTTCAGGGAAGCCTGAAGCGCGAACAATTCGTATCATCACGATATGATACTTCAGTCACATGTGTAGACACATATGGATACATATGTCTTCCACGTATGTTACCATTGGTACAGAACGAGATTGATTCGTCAGGGAAATTAAGAGGCTTCCATAACGTAAACTGGCACGAGATTAATCAATATCCCTTAATTTGGTGAATTGGTCCAGATGAAAAAATTTGAAGCGAATAAAAATTACGTGACGTAATAATTTTTTTCCATAACAAACATACAGATACGTCCCAACAATATACAGTCCTCTGTCATATTCTTGATACAAAATCAAGATGGCATTGTTTTCCTACACAGCATCCCTAATGAGATGTCTTGTTCGACTGTGTACCAGGATTATAACTCATTGTTACAGCACGACTGTCATGTCAGAGTTGTTCTTGACTGACGTTACCTGTCACAGCATCCATTACTGTATCAAAATGATATGATCCCAAGAGAGATTCATCCTTTTTACTCGTATACTTACTGTCCCTACTACCACAAACTATTTCCGCTGGTCCAGCGGATGCTGCTCTCAGCAGAATTGCATTAAGGATTCTTATGGGTAAATAAGGTCTTTCTGGATGATTTCCTTCAGGAATTGCCGTGGAGTAATTTCACTAGGATTACGAATGGCAGATAAAAATTTTATTTCATTGTTTAATTTTATTTTTTATTCGAGATCAATCTACCGGAATTAGATTTATATGTATACCGGAAGTGCGTGGACCGGAGAAAGTGAAATGGCCGTATGACAAGAGCGCCGATGATTTTATAGCGGTACACTTTATTTTGCCATTCGATTCAATATCGTTGAAGGTTTTACTGTTTTTCGGCCAACTGGAATTTTATCGTGGCTACATACGTAACCGTCCGCCGGAAACTGGTCGCTTGTGTTCCACATCCTACGTGCTTCCGGTACACTTGCCACTCTCGATGTCTCACGTTCGCACCATTTTGATCGCGATTCTACGGAACCTCTATTCTACGGTTAGGTAATCACCAGAAGGGCACTTTTGGGATTATGGTTATATACGCTGCTATTCTTAAGGCAGACTCTCAAACATGGTCATTTTATAAGAAATGATTGTATAGACTGTACAACACCTTTATCATTCATTACGTACTTCCGGAAGTGATTGCATTGGTCATACGAAAGAATTATGAAGTTTGATAAAAATTATATCAAAATATTTTTTTTTACAAATTTTACATGTTTCAATGTCGCATGAATCCTATGTTAATTGGAATTTGAATTAGTGAGGATATTTTAGTATTTTAATATCGTTGGTAATTTATTTTAAGGTTGAGTTGACTTACTTTTATCTATATAGACCCTTAATGTGTTCTTTAGGTAAGTGCAATCGATCTTATAAGTGTTCGGTAAGTTTGCTCGGTATTACTGAATCGGAAAAAAAGTGCTTGAAGTCGAGAAGAAATATTAATCAGTTCAAAAGGTCGGGGCCAGTTTAGTTGGGAGGGAGAACAAGTTGGCGAAGAAGATTTGAATGAGGCTAGTGAGGTTAGGGTGGTGAGTTTCTCAGACGGTGATTTTTGCTATAGGGAAAAAAGACGACGGCGGTTGTTTCGGAAGCAATCTGAAAGTTGGGAAATAGAAAATTATCGCGAGAGAATATCGCTGTACGGAAAAGGGTAGAAAGTTGAATTACGGTACGATTACCGGAAATAGTGGTGATCGCATTATATTTTTTTTCTCGTATGATACGCGATACCGGAAAATAACGAGGAAAATCATGAAAACGCCTTGTAATTAACGAACGATCGTAATTAACGGCAGCAAACGATAACGAACTTCGCACGTGACCATTAGCGCGTGCACGTATCCGTATATGATTATTATTGGAAATTTCTACGTAAAGTCTATTTTTACGCAAATATTCATCCGACCAAATTATACCCATTACTCTGAACACATTTTTCATTTTCCTTCCAATAAGATTACCCTGTCCTGAATATATTCGAAAAATGTCTCGTTTTTTGGTCGGATCAATGAATTTTCGACACCTGCTTGGTACACATCGAAATTCAAGACAGACGTCGAATAAGTGTCAAATATAGGTTGAGAGGGTGTGTGTGAACTATGAGAAATAGAGAGGAAGCGAAGTGCCGGAAAGCACATCCGGTCGAGTTGGAAGCTTTAACTTTGCCCCAAGTGCTTTACCGATACGGATAGGGATATACATATATGTGTGAACCGCTTTGATGTATATATATATATATATATATACAGACACACATATCAAAGCGATTCACATTTCCAATGCTAAACAGTACACGGCTCCCATGCACCTGCTAAATTTCCCATGACACGTAAGATGCAGAAATATGTGGTTCAGCTGTCGTGGTGACGCCAAAATAGTATAGGGCGTCGCGACGTCCCTCAAGTGTATTGGGCAACCCTGTTGATCGATTGTAAAGAAAAAGCGTCCTGACATAATATTAAAATTGTCGTAAGCTTTCGGATGTCAAGCAAGACAAGAAGGTAAAATCGATTGAGAGCACGTGGCTGCCAGCACGTGGGATGCAGTTTGACAGTTGGGAGTGAAAGAGACTGGGCCAAATATATTTTTGGCAAAGTGCCAGAATTTTTATATACTATTTTTTATTGACTTTTTGAGATCAGTTTTTTTTACATGGCTATAGGTATACGAAAATTATTATATAGGGTGATTCACCACGTCACTAAAGTTAGACTGTTGATTTGATTTATGGGGTAGAATCATTTGTGCATTTTTATTGAATAATACTGAATAGTATATTGTGTGTGGGAAATGTACTCGGCGGCAGATTTATCTTGCAGAACTTAAAATTACTGACAATTTCGAAATTTCATTATAAACTGAAAGTTGCGAAGTCTGGATTCCCGAAGGAGAATAGAAAATTATTATTTAACGAGTCCAGCATCCTACGGTGGCCTTAATAGAGTCTCGATTGATTGCCCGGAAAATTAAGTTTAACTTTGAAACTCATTGGCTTCGCAGTAGAGTTCTGGCTGGTAATCGTGGCTGACCATTTCTACCAACATAAGAAAACTTTTTACCGTCCAAAATGAGTTTGGATCTCATTCTCTGTCCAAGTTTCCAGCATAGCTTAACCCGAGTTTTTGTAACCTAAAGATTAAAACTTGTGAAGAACATACATATATATATATATTATATCCGTTGGGAATATATATATATATATATTTTTAATACACTGTGCTTCCAATCTGCAGTTTAGAAAAAGCGCAATGTGCTGACGACTCGTGATAAGGAAAGATAAATAACAAGGACGACGTAGCCAGTAGGTTAGACAAATATACAGACGCAAAGAGCCAAGGCGAAAGACAATTGCGACTAGTAGAAGTTTCAAAATTTGTCGCAGGATGGCAGTGCTTGTCGATCGGTACTCGAGGG
>JARQTJ010000410.1:48920-59649 GCA_030142635.1 Trachelus troglodyta | reverse complement strand
TTACTTAGTTCAGGCTTCTTCACATAATTCTCTTGTTTGTCAAAGTCTGTACTCTCGTCTCCCAGTGTTCTGCGTCCACGACTAAAGTCTGTCGAAGGTCGAAATCTCCTTCACGGCCATCTCACCCTTGCGTCACAGCCGTCCGCGGTTACTTCGGTATCCGTCAGCCGGACCAACGTTGTCCACAGGCGCCCGATTGCATTTTGCACTCTAAACTGCTTAATCCGGTCCTTTGCACTTGTCTTACGTTGACTGTAATGTTTGTAACAATTATTATCTAACTATATCTTCCTTCTTAAAGCCATCTGCCTCGGGTATTCAGCCCATTTCACACTATCTCTTTCTATACCCCTTACCCTTCACTATCAATTCCAAAAATACCTAACACGGTTAATCAGTCCATATAATCAATCGTATCGCAGGCATTTGGTATCGTGTGCGAAAACACGCGTATTCTACTTCCAATATGTCAAACAAGTGGTCCACATCCGAAAATCTGGGTAATGCAAAGAGTAATCGGTTGAGTCGTCCAGTCATCTCACGAACGTAAGAACGTAAACTTGAGAAGAAGATGAGGACCGGACGCAGCACATCCAAGACGAAGATTCAGTGCTAAGTGACCTTCTCTTTTCTCTCTCTCCCTTCCACTCGTGGTAGACGCCTCTATAAGCGGCCATCCTGAAGCTCTCACTAAGAGTTAAACGGGGTTGGGATGAAGAGAGAGCAGGACAGAAAGACGCCTGAGACTGTTCGCGGATGCCTCATCCAGGAAACAAGCAAGATAAAGAGAGGAGGCACACCCACCCCTTGCGTTCTAGCGATCAATTTGTTTCCTGGGATACCAAGCCTGTGTTTTTACACTGTAACTGTAACAGAATCGCTTTGTTTAAAAATATTCGCCTGCTACCTGCGACATAAAATCGACGTGGCTAGACTTTTAGACGAAGGAAACAGAACATTAATATATCCCAGTCTCCACGTTTCTTCATGTATCCACCAAAGTCCAAGAAAATTCAGAATAAAATAATATAATATTTTTGAAAATTTCGAAAATTTTTTTATACCAATTGCAAAGTCATTTTAAACTCTCTAATTTATTTTATCCGAAACTCTCTGGGACTGTGTCTATACGTATTACTACTTTTACCGAAATACCTAATTGTTCCATCATTGATTTCCCATATAATTTTGTATGATTATGACAAAGAAAAAGAGTGGATATTGATTTACCAAGCAACTCGTATCGCCCTACCACGAGTTTCTGTCATTTTAGTCCACCCACGCACCTTTGTCCTCAGCATTCTCCAGCCTCCAGTGCCCTCTGACCTTTCACTTGCCAAGTCCGACCCTTATCGTTTCTTTGCCCCGTTCCTTACATCTTGCCCCGTTTCAAGCCCCATACTCAAATTTGAATCCAAAGGGCTTTTTATGTGTATCTCGTTAAACGATTCCGAGATTTGGACAAAAAAATATTGCCCAAAGATAAGGTGCGTTATCAAAGTTCCCTAAGCATATACTCGTACCCACTTGACTGTACACAAAAAATTTATTACAATTCTATACCATAGTCCAACCACGTACCGATCTTATCTACTCGAATACAAAATTTATGCACGATTGAATATTTTACTTTGACTACGTAAAATTTTATATCTATTTACAGTTCGTACTTTTATTTTCGAAATTTATTTTTTTACACCCTTACCATACTGAACTCTAGCGTTCTTATGCAACGGTTGGGCAGGCAGGAGGAAATGGCCGGCGCTCTTATATAGGTAATGGCTTTTCTAGGGATTCTAGATGGAGCTCAGCAGTATTACTAAGGGCTGTAATTATCGTATCCTCTTATATTCTTGGGTCGCTGTTAAGGGTTGATGATAAGACCGATAACACTTTGTCCAGTTAAGTGGCTCCTGTAATCATCAACGGCTAAGAGATAGTAAAAAGTCGGTGCTTGTTGATGAGGATTCCTAGAATTGGTTGGGAAAAAAATTTGTTTCATTCGCGATTACCGTTTCATATAAAAATAATTGACATGACGTACGAGGTGCTATCAGGGGCTGGTCGCTATCAGGTAATATAAGTGATAAGGCAGAGCTGTAAATTGTCTTTTACCTATCTCTGGGAGACTTTGCGCTTTGACAGTAATTGAAATGTATTTCCACTGTCTTCTCTCGTAGACCTTTCATTTCTTATCTCCTAACTCACCATCCCCTCCTTTTGTGACAATTTCCAAAATTTCGAGGAAGACGGATTAGATTGACTTTTTGGTAAAACTTGGAATGCTCGTTTTATCTGTACCAAGTAGATTACTTCCCTCTCGAGGACGGGGTTGCGGAGTCGTATCATCCCTTGGAAGAAAATTCGAGTAATTTATATAATTTAGGGGTATGTATATATATATATCACTTTCTATTTGCTTTCATCCCCCTTTCATCTCCAATTTCTGTTTGACTTGACATTGTTCTCAAATTATGACCTTCGTCGAGGGGTTGAATTTTTAATATCGATCGAGTATTTGTGGACGATCTTACGTTAAATGGTACCAACCCCCCTTTTCAACCCCTTCGTATTATATTTTCACGTATGAACAGAATGGGTGGGATAGAATTTTTCTAGTGGCTATTTTTCAACCGTCCCCTGCTTCCTCTTATATTGGAGATATACCCAGTGGCTTGTTATATGCCGTTCGGCGTACATCTTTTCGCGTTTCATTCTTTGAACCTATCCCCTGAAAGAGGGTCATAAGTAACAAGGAAAATTTCGCAAGAAAGCCCCATAATAAAGCAACTCATTTTCTTCCTACCACTTTCTTCTCGTACCAGTTCGCCCTGTTTCTCCATCTTCGACCATCCAGCGAGATCCATCCACCCCATCTCTTTGTCGACCCCCACCCCGTTTCATAAGCAAACTTTCGTCATATTACCTCTGTAAGTCTCATTTTCTCAAAAAAATGAAGTGGCCTTCCCGATGAGCAAAAGAACAAAAAAGAAAGAGAAGGACGGAGAAACGAGAGAGAGAGAGAGAGAGAGAGAGAGAGGTATTAAAAAAGATTGATATTAAAAAAAAATCAGTCTCATTTGATACGAGTACAATGAATACGTCCACCTTGAAAAACTGACGGGCACCGATGCGTAATGATAAGGAAGACGGAAGATAAAAAAGGGAGGATGATAAAAAAGAGAGAATGAAAGTGAAACTTTCCATTTGATGGGCGATATATCTTTTTCGACATCGGAGGGAGAATTTATCGGGTATTAGGGTATGTATGACATTTTTTAAAATCCTGTCGTATTTTATTCTCAAAGCATTACACGCTTCTCTCTCTCTCTCTCTCTCTCTCGCTGTTTTTATCTCTGTCTTTCACTGCTCCCATCCTTAACCACGTAACCGTTTCCCACGTTTACGGCAGCCCCCGCGATATTTCGCATGATCGATCGGGAACAGGATTACAATCTGGCTGAAAAAAAAGAGAGAGACTGTACAAGTGCAAAGGGCGAAGGAATTTTTTTGATTGGCAAAAATCATGAAATTTCGCAGGCTTTATAAAACATGAAAAACACTGTTTTATCGGGCGATGTCAGCTGCAAATCGTGCGGAGACGCTTTTGGTGCTCGGCAATGAAAATTGGATAAACGATACTTTTGAAGAAAAAGAAAAAAAAAGGAAAAAGACCATTTTTATATTTGCGTTTGCGGAAATCTACTTTACCGACTGCGCATCGGTACCTTCCTTGGTTGTTCCACTTTGTTCTCCAACAAATTACTATGCACTTGTGCATACGTGATTTTCTTTTTTTTCTCTATTCTTTCCTTCGCTCAAAGGGTAAGATGGGCCTCTGCCTCAAGTAGGACAATTTTTGCTATCCACGTAAATTCAACCCCGCCGTCCCTGTCCTCCCTCCCTGTACGGCAGTTGTAAGCTCTTTTCCAGCAAAAACATTAGCCTCCGTCATTATTCAAAAGAGTCAGCTGCCGCAACGTCAGGACTAACTATACGTATATGTATAGTCGACTCTGCCCACGCTCACGCACCTCTCGCAATAGGGGTTGAACCACTAGAGGTTCCTACCACCGGGGAGAAAGTCCTTTTCAGGCTCCCTCGGGACTCTACTTAACCTTAAAATGCAGGCAAGTAGTTGGCGAACTCTCGTTTAGACGAGAGATTAATAGCAGTTGTTACTCCTGCTTGTACCTCTTGTTTTACTAAATAGTTGAATCGCGATGGCGTCTTTGTATTTGCCGTGACGGGAAAGGACATAATCGAGTTTTCCGGCTATAAAATCTGTCCCAACAATTTGTTGACGATTAAAAATTTTTTGGCTCTGGGCGACGAGGGGGTACTTTTTTCTTCTTGGACTCTAATTTTTTTTTGCTTTATCATTCGGGTTTAGATTTACACGCTAGCTTACGGATTTTCTGTGCCACTCAGCTTAATGTTACTTACTGCATCTAACCTTTTGATTTCGCAAGTGGAAGACACCGAGCACGTCATAAACTCTGGACTATTCACTTGGAACTTTGAGATACGTTCTTTATGTAAGTCTTATGGAAAACCGAAAGT
This sequence comes from Trachelus troglodyta, assembly GCA_030142635.1. Taxonomy (NCBI): domain Eukaryota; kingdom Metazoa; phylum Arthropoda; class Insecta; order Hymenoptera; family Cephidae; genus Trachelus; species Trachelus troglodyta. Next base: position 55,086 of record JARQTJ010000410.1, on the reverse strand, counting down.
TTCAGATATGCTTGATTCAGAGTTGACTTGAAGTTAATAGCGGTTAGTATGGTCCTACGATAGGTCAGCTTAGGGTCTATAGACATTTGGCTGTGGTTTTTGAGAAACAAAAATTTCAGGTAGAATCATTGTTGCATCGGAAGAAATTTTCCTTTTGGATTCTATATCTTGTGTGGAAACAAAATTTCGTTGTGTCTTAATTTACATTATTTAAATTAGACGTGAAGTTAATACGCTGGTCTTTTTTAATTTTTAGGTCGAGAGGTCAATGACCTCTATGGGTAATGAAAAAAAATTTTAGCTCGGTATGAGTCTGCGGTTAATTCGACTTTCGAATTCATTTTCGAAATTAAGTACGTAGCAACCTATCCGAGCAAGTCCGACAGTTTTACGACTCGCCGCCCTTAGTCGAGGGTGTTAATTGTATTTTCGCGAGCTGCAAAGTTTCTCCCAATCTCCTATCCCCTTTCGTTCTACTCCATCGGATATTTTATTTCGTCCATCCGTCCTCGCTCAAAATGCACGAATTTGCCCGGTTAGATTTTAAATTGAAAATTATATGGAAAATTTGAAATCCGAAAAGTTTTAGCATCGGCTGAAAATTTGTTTACGCAAAATCAAAGAGTGTCATAATAACATTTGAATAGAATACTAAATAATAATTTATTTTAAACAATTTTCTGGGAATTAAGGAAAATAATCCGTCTGTTTATACGCATATGGTATCCATTACCTCCCTTCGCTTTATATACAGCGTGAAATTAAAAAAATTCCAAAAAGCTAAAAATTTTTATTTCCGTTTTAAATTTGCTGCCAAGCCCTGCTTGACGCTTTTCTCAAATGTATGATTTTTCCTTGAAACCACAGTCACTAATTACCTGCTTTTATCGTAATAAAAACTCGACGTGTCTAACAGGTTCGCCAATTTCGAGACACCCAGTATATACAACATATATATGCATACATACACTGAACTAGGTCTGCGCGAAGGCTGCCTAGCTAATTTCGAAAAGTGAATTGTTATTTCGCGTTAATTAATTTCTTCAAGTGCTTCGTCCGCCCCTTCACCCCCTCCGGCGAGTTTCTACAGTGCAAATGGTAAACGCCAAGGGTAGAATAGAAGCTCGAGCGAAAACTTTCTCAAAATTTCTAAAAAATACCACTGTCCTTTTGTCACCCATGGCTACACAAATATTACCCACACAATAATCTCAAAGGTCAAGTCTCGCTTTGCGTAACCCTTTGGAAAGCTTTATTGTGCCATAAATAAAAAAAAGTGTGTAAAAATGAAAAAACAATATATATTCGCAAAATTGACAACTAAAAGATAATCATCATAATAAAGTTTTTGCACTATATTCGATTTGCGAAATAAGACAAAATGGCGGTTACCTTTTCGCTATAAGTCTCAAAGTGGTCTTGATCGTGGATAAAGCAGGTATCAGAGTTGGGCAAAGGTAAATGAATATAAAAGTAGGATAAAGCTTGAAGGCATCAAGGGGGTAGCAGTAGATATAGGATGTAAGCAGGCAAGGAGTGAAATTCTTCCAAACGACTAGCTTCTGATTCCAAGAGAGAGTTACACGCACCACTGACTTGGAATCCATCGAGCAATGTCGGCCTCTTGGCTAAGCTCTTGATTGGCCAAAAATCAATGCAACTTCAGCCACCATTTTGTACATGCGAATAACGCTGCCTATAGATTACGTAAGGGTAATCTTTTTTCTCACGCAAATTGCATTATGGAAAACAATAAACGAGAGAGTAGGGTGCAAAATATTGAGTATCGAATTGGCGAATTTCGGTTTATGCTAATTTTTTTTTGCGTTTGTAGAACATGTATTTATATATGAATAAGACTGCACTACCTTAAGCAATTTGCATGAGTTTTCACGTGTAAAACTTCGCGATGACTCAACGCAGCCGGAAGTCAATTTACATTGGTTCACATTTCGTATTCGCCTTCGCGCTGGAATTCTCTATATAGCGGAGGTTGAAAAGTTTTAATTATACCCATTCGCCGTTTGCGAACTGGCAAGGCAAGAAGGCGGACCTACTGTGTATATATGTATATATCTATATACACACGTCGCCGGTGCTGCTGCACTGGCTATTATTGGAAAAGCATCAAGGGTATATATCGGCATATTCGTAAAAGCAGGAGTGGATCCCTTGCAGCGTTATAAAGGAAACAAGAAAGATTTTTCCTGCATTCTCTTTCACGTACTCTTATATGCTTTTCATTCTTGTATTATTCTTCTTATAGCGCTGCGGCGTTCTCCGTTCGATTCTACTGTAGGTGAGGTCGGGCGGGAAATTCAAAAGTCGTGAAATTATTTAAAAGGGATTAAATGAGGTTTGAGATGAAATTTGAAAATTTTTTTTGTTTATTGTCTTTATTATCCTCGATTATAATAATTAGTCGCGACGGTTCTTTCTTTGAGGAGAAACAGTAATTGTGTATAATCGAGGAAACTTTCGGTAAGACGTCATTTTCTTGCGAAATTCGTAATGTCTCGGTGAGACGGATTATTTGCGCAATCAACGAAATGGAAATGGCGAGAACTGAAAAATATCAAGCCTGTCTTTAATCGAGTGGAAATTTGCGAATTTTAACCTGTAGGAAATCTACATAACGAAATATCACGAAGTTCGGCTCAGTCAGCTGTGAGTACCGATTGTTGAATATTTGCCAAAATCAAAATCGCAATATATTAATGGTTTTCCAGGGGCGCGTCGGACTCGATGAAAATTTATATTCCTCCCGTTTTCAACGGAATAAGACAATTTTATGAAATATACACATATATGTAGATTCGTTATCACGAAGGGCCTTTAATATTCTTGACACACATATGATTTATATTGAAAAGTCAAGTTGGTACTATTGGATACGTGTCGATCTATACACACACATGTATAGATGTATAATCGGATGAGCGAATTAAGATTTCATTTACAATTTTCACTTCTGTCCTTTCAAATATGGAAGTTCTAGTCGTGTATGTTTCAACTGTCACAACACAGTGCACATATACATATATATATATATATTTTATGACGTGATTTTTCGATTCACGGTCACGAGGCGACTCCGGCTACCGAAACAGATAACGTTCTCGATTTCTGGTTCCCTTCGAGTCACCAACCTGCTCAGAAGCTGCGCTCTCGGTTTGATTCGTATAGTTATGCCAATGCTCTCGTAAGATTTCGTTATTGTTTAGTTGAGGTCGAGATGCTCGAATCTACCGTGGGGAGATAGTCTCGACGTACCGAGTTGCCCGGCAGAGGAGAGTACCCGACGGAGACGTCTCCACGGACCGGCAGCAGCCCGGGTGAGATACCGGCGCCCCGCTGGAGATGTGCAAAGGGCTGTATAGCGGGTGGAGATAGAGTTTTGATACGGTCAAGGGCAGGGGAGGAACCCCCTGACCCGAGGTAAGGATGTGGGGCCCAGCTGTCGCCCGATGACCTGGGGAAGCGGCCGTGGAGGATCTCCAAAAGTTACGTACCGATTCGCTAAGGAACGCTCTCGATTTGGTTCAAAGGGACGACTCGAGGGAGATGGAAGAGTTATCGGCTATAAGGATCTGGACCAATCAGAATGATTAGTTCTCGAATTTGGCTATTGTCAAAGCAGTCTGTTTCGGGGCACCGACCGAGGTGTCACGAACTGGCTCGCGCTCCCGTGTTATCTGTTGATAGTTTTTCCAGCTTAGTTTCGATACGGTATAGCAAGTTTTCGCTCGTGTAGTTCTCGCGTTGCTCTCGCGATATCCACGAAATTCTATAGATTTCCTGTGAATTTTTCGGAAGTGCAGTGCTGTGCCCTAGTGCAGTGCTCACCCGAGTGTCCCCTGGATGCAGTTCTCGGCCTTCACGAATCAGCTGCACCAGCTCCGGTGAGTCTCCCAATTTATTAATTGGTGAAGGGATTTCGATTTGATAGTTCAGATTCGTTCTGGTACGTTCTCGATTCGTCGCTCTCTGTCTCTCGCACTATTTGCCTGACTCTTACTCCGATCCTCTCTACAGCCTGAGCCTACAACCTAGCAGCCTGAGCGGCCGCGCATTTCCGTAACCGTCCGCTCCCGGTCGTGAATCCAGTTGCGTTTGCTGATTTTACGCGACCGCAAAAAGCGACAGAATCCGTTAAGTTATCGCATTTTCTGATAGGTTTCTTCAGAGCTCTCGTTTTGGTGGAGTTGGACCTGCTCCACCCCAACTCCCAGTTCATACCAGCTCGTCAGTTTCCGGTGAAAAAAGAATTGGCTGGCGCCCGCCTGACTTGCGGATGCATGAGCGAAGGGTCGACGGCCGAACGTAACGTAGGTTACGTTCGCTACCGGTATCGAATTAAGAAGAAATTTACGCTACAATATATGTTTTATATACAAATTTCTTAGTTTTTTCCACAATGTTTAAATTTGTAATTGAGCTTTTGCTGGCTTCTGGACTAATTCGTTTCGATTAAGACTTTGCTACTCTCTCGATATTTTAGTACATTTCTCTTTTTGTATTCGTTTCAAGCAAATTGCCGGTACTTAGTATCTCATATAGAAAATAACCTATCTCCTCTCACGGTATACATATATGCCAATCTGTATACGTATGGCGATACATGTACCACGGGTTTATATATATACCTATAAAAGGTATTGGTTACATATACCGTGAAACCGATAACGCGTTCGCTCGTAGAATGTTTGGAAGTTTAATTGCAATTTATGGGCAGCGTCGCAAGTCCGCCGAGTTTCACTTACGTTAGTTTGGCAAATTTGAGAAAAAGGATTGGCGCGAATTTATTCGGGATGCATCGGCGCGAAAATAGTTCCCATGGGTACGATACCGAAAGTGATATCAAGGATAATTCCAGTATTTATTAAGGCCAGAATCGATAGGGGATGAAAACCAAAGAATTAATGAAAAGCAAAAAAAAATTACAGCAAAAAATTTCAATTATTAATTAAAGGGGTGAAAATAAATTTAAAAATTTACTTCAACAGTCACCCCAAATTACAGTCTGGTCTCGCTATGCGAACGAATCCTTACTCCCCATGTGGCATTTTCATTCCTGCCACCAACCCCTCCCAGCATCCCTTTCAACCATACTAAGAATTAAGCTATCCCGCAATGTCGAAAGTAATTCTACCCTTGCCCTCTGACCTTACTCAATTATTTCGTGCATAATTAATGAGCTGCCCCGAATTTCCATATAAATTTTACCACTTAAAAAATTAACAAAAATTCTACCCTACCCGACCATCCTACTCCATACACGGCACACAATGTTTAGCATCCCCTAACCTTCGATCACGCATCATCCCCCTATGCTGTCATTTACTATAAAATTTTCATCCCTCTCGTACTTCGCTAATTAACCCCCACGTCCATATCGATAATAATAAAATGAGTGAAACAACTTCACATAAGTTAACCGACCCTCGTCAGTATCGACTGTTAAGCTGCGCGAAATTGTTTCATTAAATCCAGCTAATTTCACGTCACCGAATGCGTCTCGAACGACGTCAGTCTACCGATGACGTATAACGCACGTGCACTTTGCACCAGTGCACACTGGGAACAAGTACTCGGCAAGCCAGATATATGCACCAGTACGATGTCGAGTCTGCCTTGTTGAGAATGACGTAACGTCGCTACCCCTCAGCCCGTGTCAAAGATTATGCAGGCAAGCAAGAGCCACTCGAAATGCAAATGTTTGCCCGCGAGCTCAATTAAGCTCTTCGACTGCGGAAATGACAGCGGGAAGACTGAAACGACACATCCGAATGGGATTCAGCGCGTGGAAGCGCGTTCGTGGAAACACCTTAAGATGCGATTTCCGGTTGAGAGGACGTCGGGGAATGGTTGGATTAGACGCGTTTTCATGCAGATGGGTTGCTTAATTGAGAAATCGGTACACTGCCGTATCACTATACCCACCGATCCCCGTTGTCCCCTTTACCATACGAGAATAAAGGCCATTCCACAATGCAACGAAATACGTGACGCGGAACGTATAAGCGGAGCGATATTCAACTTTATATTTTCCTAATTCCATTGGATTCTCCAATCAAGAAGGAGAAAGGCGTTTTTAAAACCGAGCAGGGCAATTGTTTTTTTCACGTAAGCCGTTACAGATTACGGAACGGGGCATGCTCGATGC
>JARQTJ010000410.1:0-47500 GCA_030142635.1 Trachelus troglodyta | reverse complement strand
GTACCAACCCCCTGCCATTAAATCAATGAAGTCGCTAAATTCGCCAAAGGGGGAAATGTTCAGGCTTTATTTTATTTACCCTCAGAATTTCGTATTTCCATAGTTCCTTTAGATTTACTCCTCTGGTACCGGCCGTGGATATTAGTTAATGGCATCGGCGTCCTATTCTACATGTCAAAGGAGAATCTGATAGTATTCATGGGGAGGACCGGAGTTTCCATGAAACTCCTGGCTATCCAATGAAACCTCGAAGGACACGGTGGCGAATCGCACGGAATTTCGCGCGATCTAGGAATTGATCGAGAAACGGAGAGAGTCGTCGTGATTTACATGACAAAGACGCGAGCAACTCTGATGGATCAAACCGCAAGGACTGCTACTTGAATACCGATGCCACGAGGCATTTGATAAAAGGTCAATCGAAAATGCAATGAACTTTGCATAACTTTTGGTTAATTTATATTCGAGGAAGACACATGTCGTGCGTATTAAATGTAGATTCGAGTGATGGGGAGGGGGGGGGGGATATTTATGGGGATAGCTTGAATTTTATATTAAATTTTTTGTTAGAATTTTCAAAGACGGAACAAAAAATAAGTCATCTTACCTAGGATCGGGTATTGCATGTGTTCTGTTTTATCGACGTGGTTGTTATCCGTTTTAATGGAGTGCACAAGAATCCGAAACTTTCCAGTCGATTTACTTGCGCCAATGGCCGAGCATCTAATACCGTTTGGATTTCCTTTAGACTCTTAGTCACGGTATGGAAAAACACGCTTTTCGGATTCACAGATATACTTGGATTATCCAGTCGAGCTTTTTCCATAATTTTAAACGAATGCTTTTGCTTTCGAAATAAATTCGTCGAACCTTATCGTGAATTCCTTTTCATTTATTCGTTCTTATTATAGAAAATTCTTATCGACCCTTGTACTTTGCTCGAACAAATTTCAACCCCTTTTGTCAATACTTTATATTCTCTTTTTCCCCCTCAAGGAATAGCCGCATGTACGCCTTTACTCGGTGCGTTCTACCCGGTTCGTTGTTGAAGAATATGCAAATAAGAAATAAAAATAAACCCCCGTTCTTGGTTATCCGAGAGGAGAGAGAGAGAGAGAGAGAGAAATTGACAAAAAAAAAAAGAATGAGAGAGACGTAAGAGTTTACCAAATATCCTTCCACCATCTTTACTTACTACCCCCGTAAAATCCACCCTTATCCGCGAATCCGAATTATCCGTTTTTAACATGTCCCTTAGGTCCTCTAACACCCCATGAAAAAGATGATAGAAAATCGATCCGGCTCTACCTTGACTATTCTGTATTACGCGACAGGAAGAATAAAAGAAGGATATAGGAACTGGTGGTTTCTTTCGTTAAAAAATAAGGCTGTGTCTTCCTTTTCAAAAAGGAATGTAACCAAAACCCGGAAAATCCTCCATCTATCCGTATACGGTGCGCCGAAGGGTCTCTATTTGAAAAATTTTCACAAATAAATTTTAAGCCCTTTTTCTTTTCTCTCCTCTTCTTAATCTCTCTTCAATATTTTTATTTTTAAACAAAATTTTTTACGTTTCGCTGCGCTTTGACGTTGAGCGGATTCATTGTCATTACGTATTTTCGACGTAATTCAACGTAACGATTTCATTGTAATTCGAGTAAAAGCTTCTATCCGGAATTTGCCTGTTTATCAACTGCCAATGGAATCTCGTTCGAATTCTGTCTAATGTAAGACTAAGGTAGGGTGGGGGGAGGGGGGGGGGCTGGAAGGGGTACAGTACGTATTTAATTAATTAAAGATTCAAAGCTTTCGCGAACTTGCCAAACTCTCCCTTTCGACGTTCCTCGACATTTCGTATATACGCAGCATCCCGTTACGCATTGATGAAATAATACTCGCCTGATGATGGGTTCTCTCAGTTTTTGGAAAATTGAGATATTACTTAAAAAGTAATAAAATTGAATCAGTATCGTAAGACAAGTTTATCTGTCTGAAGAAAATTTGGTTTTTCAAATTTTCCACTCATCAAGAACAATATACTGAATCACGAGGCGAGAATGCTTTGAGAATTTATGATGTTCGTTTTTTTTCTTTCTCGTTTTTTTTTGACTGATTAACCTCTAGTTTCGTGGAAAGATGCTTCATCCGCCGTTTGTAAATTTGAAAGTGATCGTTATCGGCAATCCGAGTCTAACCGTACAGGAGAACAGTCTAATCATCTCGAATCAATGGTTTCCCAGTATTTACAAATTTTTTGCTAACGTAAGCATCGATTTTTAATATACCATTCAGTAAGAACGTATCGACTGAAGTTGGTCGCCACTTCAGAAATCAAATGAACAGGCTAACTTCGGGTGGTGGGTTTTAGCCTGAAATTTTGTATATACAGAGTGACTCAAGTTAAATTCACCACCTGATAGTAGTCTGTCCATTTGAATTCCACAACAGAATCACTTGCAGATGGTAAATTTGAATTAATTAACCCTACATAGACAATAGTATCCATCCGTCATGGGATTTAGGTAATTTATTTTTTTTTATCTTGACTACAAAAAAAATGGGCCTTCACTTCATGATTTTACTAGTCATTTCTGAACGCTGTTATATATATACAAAAATATAAATAACATTTTCTTCCTTTCTATCTTTCAAATCTCTAGGTTACCAACCTGTGTAACGAGCAACCCCATCGTATTTACTGGCGTATAACAGAGCTGGATTATCTTCCTATTTACGATTACTTGAGCCTGAAGAGTGCTCTGAATCAGATGCACCAACAAGAGTAAAAAAAAATTTCAAACCCAAAATGCACTGTGATTTTTTTTTTTCCTTTTTTTAACCTATAACGAAATCCCTCATAAATGCTCGAGCTACGGTAACGCCACTGTAAACACAGTCGCGAATATCTTTCCAGGATTTATATCGTTCAGGACGAAAGGCCCTACGTGAATGCGCAGATAAGTGAGGCGAAACGCGTGGGAAATTTATCCAAGGATTCCGATAGGCTCGAGTTCAATTCTTACGACACCGAGTCTCTTATGTGGGCCGACGATGAAGTTTCCTCAACGTACCTACTGACGGATTTGGAAATTTTAAGGGTAAATTTGACTTTTTACCGGTTACTTCTTTACCCCCAAGATTTTTTTTTCCGTACACCTCTCCCCCGCTTGGACTTTACCCAATGTCAAATTAAACGGCTTTTTCTCTTCCATGTATTGTCGATTTGATATATTTATCCCGTAGGTAGGATATATCCGATATATATCTGTAATATTTGTTCGTCAAGTTTTTTCAACTTTTTCAGTGCGCAGCGCCCTGTTACCTTCCCGATACGAAAGTTCACTTTAGTTATCTGTTTACGAAGAGTCCACCGCTGTTTACTCGGGAACGAGAAGACATCCTGAGGCAGCTGAGGATCCTTATGAAGGGTACGTGGGTAAGGGGGTGGTTCGGGTGGAATGAGAAAAGTTTTAACGGGAGAGTGGGAAAAGGTGGGGATCATATGTGTCTAAGAAGATGACGTGAATCCGGTCACACGATCTGGGAAAAAGAAAGAAAAAAAAAGTTGATGAGGGAAATTTGGTACGAATCAGTGATAAATCTGACGGAAAAATCTCTAAGTCAGGACTATGAGATTTTCTTTACAGTTGTAATGCAATCATGACGGCACTTTATTGCTGTTAATTAAAAACTTGAAACGTAATTTGTTAGACCTTCGTTATACTGATTGCTAATTGTGATAATGACTAATTATGGGAAATCTGGTGTGAATCGATTTTAGACTTTGAGACTGTAATCTCAGGATTTCCTTAGGTTAATGGCATTTGGGGCTTTTGAAATTTTGCGAATTCACCTTGATAAGGCGATTACCTGATTGCGTAGTGGATTGAACTTTCTTTTTAATTTTATCAAATTTATCTATGTATTCAAGTGATTAATTTTTGTCAGACCTATCTTATTGGGAGATTGGAAATATTTTGAAGCATTTTGGTTTTATTTTGGATAATCATTGTGATGACTGAAGTTTCTCAAGATCATAGTAGTCCCTTGATGTCTCGTGCAATTTCTCTTTGGCTCATGGGTGATTGAATTATCTTGTACTGTTGTCAGCCAATTAATGATATAGTCTAACGCAATTAGAAGCTGGTAAACAATGGGTTTGGTATTCTCCATGTGGATTCTAAAGTCTGAATGTACATGTATATGTATATACACTTCAAAGACACAAATATGGTTATAACTGCTATAACGATATTGATGACGATGAATATAAATGACTATGGAAATTTTTTAATTAATTTATTAAAGTCTGTTCTGTGAAATGATGTTGTGTCTACTTATCGTGAAGATTAAAATGATAATTATTATTATTTTTTGTTTAAACAAGGAATTACAATGGTTGTTTATCTATAGTGTCTCGTAAGGAGCCACCAAGCTTTTCCTCGTTGACGAACCGTGAAATTTGTGCTTTTCCCAGTAGAATTTTACATCCCCTATTTTTAAGGGATGAAAGTCGCGCCCTCGTCCCACGTATCTAGTAGATTTTCCATTTGAAGGGTCATCCGCTGCTACTTCCGAAGAGGGTAGGCATAGTTACGAGGTTATGCCAGGTCTCATTCGAAGCCGTTGGGAAATTGCTTTTCCGACAGTAAAAACATATATTTCAGTATTTTCCCTCGGTGACTCCAACTGTGTGATCCGCAAATCCACATTCGCCATCCTTATCTTTCTCTTCGAATCTCCCTTTTCTAGCTTTTTCACCGTCGTCGCATTCTTTTTTTCTTCCGCCTCCACCTCCTCCCCTCAGCCCGTGCTACCTGAATTTTATTTTCCTTTATTTTTCTTCCCTTTCTATCTCTCGCCGTTCCATTCCCGTCTAAGGTGTAGTCACTCCTGCGAAAATCTCTCTCAGTAAATTGAATGGCTTTGCGAGGCACGATGAAAGCACCTAATAAGTTCTTCGACCTTATTGAAATCTCGATTTCTACGCCACTGGCTCTTAGACTTCTCGCATACGTCATTCTCGAGCGCTAATGTACTTTTCCAATTACTCATCGCCATTCGGACACGGGCGATGTTCGACTTTGAACCAGAGCATAAAATTTAAATTGGCTGCCGATTGCTGTTTTTCGTAAAAATTCAATTTTTTACTTTGTACACTCGGTCTTTGATTATTTTCAATTTCATCAAACGGTCCAAACATTTTCATCCCTTATTTTGCCTTGGTCTCCGCATGGTCATGGTTCTGCAAAAAAAATCTCGCCATCGTACATATAGTGCATCTCGCCATTTTTTTATTATTTCGCAAATACTTAAGTACAACAGCACGTATTTTTCCCCGCAGAAAATTTTCTCAAAATTTTACGGGCAAATAATTTTGGATTAATCCAGAGGCCCGAATCGTTAAACGCATACAGCTTGCATTAGGATACGTAGCTACCGGGTGGTTAGATTTTTCTTCTCCCTTCGTCTCCGTCCACTCCTCTTCGTCTACCGACACGAATATGGAAGCTTTGCCAGGGTGTTTAAAATGCACAGTGCCGTGGTGTTAGAAGCAGCACGTACGGATTTAACACGGGAACTGGAATTACATGATGGATGATCCTTTTGCGCCTGATACGTGCAAGCGTAAGCACACAAGTTGTATACTTCGCACGTCGTACTTGTATACTTATTCGTAAATAATCTTTGCTACGTGAGTCGACTGCCCGGCTATGGTTTTTGATACAATTTTTTTTTAACGATACAGGATTTCCGAAGGAAAGGGTGAATCCCGTTCCCGAAGCACTTCCGCAATGGAGAAAAAATCAACCGGCACCACCAAGCAGAGGCACGAGGAAGAAGAAGTAGACGAGAACGGCGAAATCTTTTTCTCTTGTCATTTTAATAGAATTTCTTTTCTATTATCCTTTACACGCAATTGTACTTTTACTAAATCACGTAAAACAAAAAATGTCCAGCAACCTCTCAGGACAAAGGAATAAAATAAACGTGACTCTATACAGGGTTGTAATTTGATGTTATGATTTAAAAAATTTTTTTTAATTTCTCAGAAAAATTATTAGACATCTACGCGCACGCGCGTACCTTGTCGAGGGTCGTAATTCTCCTCGGGTCCTAATGATCATTAAGGGGTTGGAAAATATAAAAAGAAAAATCTCACGAGCGTGCCGGGAAGGTCGTAGGGGTGCTTGCGCGAACGTTTGACCTACCCCACCTCGGATGCTTTAACTCCGGTAGCAAGACCACCCCAATCCAACCCCTCTTCCTCGACCCTCGCTCCTCCCTACCACCATTCATAGCGTAATTTATTCTTCTTATTAATCTTTTTATCGGTCCCCAGGGTGCCAGTTTCTCCTACCGGCCATGATTTATGTCGTGAACCTTCTAAGACAAATACTTTTTTCTTCTATCCCATTCCACCCCCTCTCATCATCCCCTCTTCTACGTTTGGACTCTCGATGAGTTTGCACACAGTAGTTCCCTCTCTCTCTCTCTCTTTCTCCTTCTTCCATTCCGCTTTTTTTCATCCCTCTTCATCTCCCTTTCGTTCCCCACCCAAGAAACGATCATTCAGCAACCACCCCCCCCAGGACCCCCCTTAACAAAACGCATCCAGCAAAGCGTTAAGAGTAACGTAATTCCAAAGTAACGATTTTCTCGTTAATTTTCAGAATTCCTGAAAAGAGGATTTGGCGACCACCCCCAACCGCAACCGCCCTTGGACCCACTGGAATTTCTGGCAGTCGACTGTAAGTGGCCCAAGCCTTACATCTCATACATTTATAAGCGTCAGACGCCATCTTTTAATTATCCCGAGGGTTAATTGCGAATAAGTCGTTCCCCGGAAAAACGTCAACCTCGCCCCTTCGTGACGTCAATAATAATGGCGCAACCAGATACCGTTGGTGGTCTTTATATGTAGCAGCGACCGGTTAGGATCCACCCTTAGATCGTGTTACCAAGGTGGAGTGCGTGACGAGAGGGTAAACCCGCATCCATTTGACACGGGTCAGCATCCTGTCATCCGTGGACCTGTTAATGTCCGAAAGTTGTGCCAGCGTTCGAAGAGGAGGGTCCCTTTTCAACCGAGGGCGTCAGGGCCTTAGGACCAGCGCTACCAAACCGGCCGTGGAATGGCCTAGGAGAGATGAAATTGGGGTCAGGGATCAAGTCGCTTAAACGTTACCACTCTAAGATATAGGTCTAGCCACAGGTCCACTGGTTACGTAATAAGGTAGAAAGTCAAGTACAGCGCTATAGGTTAGGTAACTGCGAAATCAGGATACTCGTGTGTGTTTCGCTCGAGCGTGTTAAAAATTATTTATGTAATTAAAAAAGAAATACTTACGTAGCTTTTACGTTCTACGTGTATCTGGACCAATCAATTGGTTATACTGTTTCTGTTAATGAACGCTGATCCACGTCAGACCCTTTCCAGCTGCAGAGGTACCGGTTCAGAATTATATACAGGGGTATATACGTATATATGTATATAAATATATACACTTGCCAAAAGGTAGTTAAGAGAACGTATGGCGCTCAAAACAAGCCGATGTGTTTTTTTTTCTAAAAAAAAATAAACCTTGAAACATGTGGCATTGGAGTTCTAACCTAACCTAATCTAGCCTAGCGACACCATTTATGAACTCATCACGACTCCGAGTGTCTAGCATGCAAATTTTTTTGAAAAATTCGATGTGAGTGCCGTTTTATTGCCTTCACAGTGTACCTTACGTATCAAGGTGCTATCAGGCCTGTCATGACAAACGAGTATCCTCATAACTGCCGACAAATCGTTCTGAGAAGTGTCCTTAAAAATATGCGTATGTATTTATAGTTGGTAGTTGGTCATGGTACAGGCAACTGGCAATCTCTCGGTTTCCATTCTAAAACCCTTATCCGGCAGTTGGCAGTGCGAACGTTTGCAAAAGCGTTTAAGCCCCGGAGCTTTTTACTCGGCTAGCTCAGCCATAACGAAACGCAAGGACTAATGTGACTATTAATTTCAACGTCCGCCGTTGGCGCTGTTGGCGGCTCACGCTCGAAGGAACAGCGGATCTCTTTTCGAGGGAATCCGTGCTCATTAATTTTTCTTCTTTGGTGCTTTATTCTGTCATTTTTTGTTCTCTGTGTCGATCTTTGTGTAACTTCGTCCCTAAGACGATATAACGAAGCTTTCTTCGAAGAAAATATCTGTTTTGGCCGAGATTTCCTTTTGTAAGCATACGATTTTGAAGCGGGTATCGATCTGAAGGTACGTCGAGTAATTATGAGAAATGGGGGAATTCTGACTCGGATAATTTTTTTTGTCTCAATGCGGTAAACAGGGACTTCTGATTGAACGTAGGTAAAATATCTGATGACTGTATTCGCGACGCTTCTTTTACGAAAGCGTCGTTTCTATGGGGATGAAAGTTGCTGTAGATATGTCAAAGGCCTTCAGCACTCGGGGCTGTTGTGCGACACGTCACCAAGTGTCAGGGTAGTGCAAGCCTTGTCGGGGCCATTGACATTTGACGCGAAAACACGAGCCATAACTATTTTACAGTGAAATATACGCGTCGCGACGCCGTCGAGATCTTTGAAAGATCCCGAGTCGATTCTGCCTTTCAGCGTCATCCGGTGAATTCCCGTTTAATGAGCGGTGGATAAAAGCCGCGTCACTGCACGGCGACGTCGTCGCGTCACATCCAAGTAGGATGAATGGCACAGTCATCGGCCGTGTACCAGTAATCGTCTGTTGTGTTATAATACTATAGATTTAGCTATAATCAAAGCACACACTGACGATTACTGGCACATGCCCGACGATTGGGCCTTCCACTCTACTTCGATTTTAATATTTTCTGATAAATCCACGGAAAGTCATATTATCAGTACGAATTTTTGAAGTTCCTTGTTTCAATACGATAAATCGATAGTTATTGATAATTTGGAAATTTTCATTTTCAAAAAATATTGGCATTCGGGTGCACTCGTACTTTGGTACCTGTTGTACGTGGATTCAAATTTCCAAAATTATTAATTCCTATAAATCGAAATATTCGATATTTGAATTTTACACAAAATTTGCTCAGTTATCTGCACGACTATGTGGATAAATTTCAGTCTAATATCATGTACTACGTTTCATTTTGAAAGCTCTTTCATTTTTTCATACAGTGAATATTTCGAAAAAATATTAGCTATACCGACTGCACCCATTGTACTTGATATTCTAATGGTCGACACAGTAGGTAACTTTCGATTTTCAAATTTAATAACGACTTCGCCAGCTGCCACGGAGATTTCGCTGTTGACTGTTTAAATGCTCGTTGAAATACGAGTCCACGCGCATGCGCGTTACTGACGTCCCATTGTACGGTGTCCATTGTTTTCGCAGCTTTTACACTAATCTCACCCGTTAAATAATTTCTATTTATATCTCGTTTCTGCGAGCTGACGTCTCTCCAAAGACAATGGCACGACGTCCGACCGAGGACGTAATCCCCTCACCAGAAGCGATGGCGCTGCTGTCGCTTCGGTATTTAAATTTCAAATGCGACACGTTTTACGGACAAAATGTGATAAACGTATATCCTGCCACCGGAGGCAACAATACAATTTTTCATTATTTCATTTTTCTACCATTCTTAATTGAGAAAAATCTTTCTTATTTTCCATTTTTTTTACCATTATTGACAACACACTCTATGCACGATGACAAGCGGACAGACCCCTTATGATCTTCCCGGTGTGTAATATTACGCGTGAAATTTTTTAAATATATCGCCAAATCCTATATATTTCACTCCTCATTTATATTCCTATACGTCACGTATGTACGCTCGATTCTCTTCGCTACTACTTTACGTGTTATCGCGTTATGTCTCAATAGACGTGAAGTATAGTAAAGTCCAAAAGTTTCGAATCAACGAATACGAAGACACGAAATATACATATACATAAATGGTATAAAACGCATCGAACTGGTTTGTCAAAAATCCACAAAAAACATCCCCTCAAGGCTTACATTTTATTACTATTTTATTTACTATTATTATTTACTCCTTTTGATGTAAAAAATTTTCTTTTCGATCAATACATGTCAGAATTAAAATCCGAAATTATGCTTAAGTAATCCAAGGCCATTTTGGTGTTAGGATTACATGGATGGATGTAGATAGGCGTAGTGACGCTAACGCAAACTTTCTTTAGCCCCGAATGGGATTTTTCTGGTTAAATAAGTAATTTGTGGACGATAGCACGTAATCCGGGCTCATTCGTCGGTGATATTAACGATTATTTTATACGGTAGAATTACCTGGATCAGGATAACGTTCTTCTTCCACTGTTCGATTCATCCTGAAAGACCCGCAGGGGTCCGTTGAATGGCCCTTGACGTTGTAAACCCTTAGACAATCATTGGCACATCTGAATCGTGAATTTTTCCGTGATCCCGACAATATATATATATATACACTGCTTATCAAGTCCCGCTGTAAATCTTTGTAAAAATCGTGAATTTCCAAGAATTCCACAATAAATTACATTTCGAAGCACCACGAGTATCCAAGAAAATACCAAGTAAAACATCCCTCGAGCACATCCCCTTAGGTATGTTGGTTACCATAATGGATGGTTACAATGGGTGGCTCTTTGAATCGTTTCCGAGAAAGGTGCCGCCGCTGCCACAGTGCAAGCTGCACGTGCACGGTCCGTTATTACCAACCCCCCACAGCCTCCCTAAAACCACCCCTGTTACCTCGCGCAATCCCCGGAGCTCGTTACGTCGCGAAAAATGAAGCCATTTTGCGGCCGTTTCGCAGCGACACCCCTTTTGCATTCCTCCTACGTATTTTCTGCACTGTCGCGGCCCCCCTCTCCGCCCCCCCTGTACCACTTTTCTTCCTTTTTCATCTAAATTCTTCCATCCTTCGCCCATCTTTTTTTTACGCTCTTTCTAATGCTTTTTTTCTAGTACAATTTTGTTTTCCTTTTTTTGGCGTTTTGTTAAGTCGGATCCACTTCGCGTACTCGTATTACGTCAGTGCCTATCGCGGATCACCGCCGGAAGTTCTACTTTGCGTATCCCTGTCTGACTACCTATCGGCACACACTACTCGAGAACTTTGTCGGGGAATAGTAATCTCCAACGGGAATACCATTACGCGACATAGCTGTTTACATGTAGACGAAATTCGAAGTTGGCGCCCATGGCTAACCGGCCGACGCTCGTAACTCCTAATGGACTCGCGTCAAACTCGGAATCCCTGGCGTCGAGTTGCCCCATATTCTCACGGCTGTTACGAGTCATTTTCATCCTAGCTTGACAGAGGTAAATGGATTTAAATTTCGAGACTATCGAAAACACGATAATTTTTTGTAATGCTAAGTGTGTGTGTGTATATATACATACTATATATCGTCGTCATTCAATGAATCGATGACGTCAGTCCTATTAACTTTCCTAAAATATACAACTCTTTGAAGGGTTCTGAAATTGGCAGGGGGTGGGGGGGAGTATCTTGACATTTCTTGGATTTCATTAACTTAGTCAAGCTTACTTTTAATCCTCGTATAAATATTTGTGTCAAATCAATAACCGGAAGCTGATTGTGAAGAATTGCGAAATTGCGTAGGATAGAGTTCGAAAGTATTCGGAATTAATGTACTACGGTTTGACATAAAATTACGCAAGAATCTCATTTGAACTTTTTTACTTATCGCTGATGGTTATTTATATGTAATTTATAGCGAAGCACGGAACGAATTTAATTACCAAGTGATTCAGAGTCTAATTAATTATGCATGTTTAACGAATGTCTCAGTCCGGCATTTTATTGACTTTCTCTGCTTCTTCCATTTATTCTGACCCTCCATCCCCCTTCTACATTAAATCCTTCAATTACGGAGAAAAGGAAAAATAAAAATATCGACGTACCACAATCTGTCGGGACCTTCTGAACATAGTCCGTTCAGCAGGGGAGCAATGTGATTTCGATTAGCCGGAAGTGTAACGACGCAAGGACTGATGAGTTTTTCCAAGCAAGAGAAAACCAATTAAGTATTTTTTGCTGTGATTTTACGAATTTCCTGCCGTTGGCAGCCTTTGATATTACGAGGGTAAAATTTACTAGTACTTTGGAGGGTTCGACGCTGTGCTCGCCCTGTACGCGAATCGGTCCCGGATGTAGATTCTTTATGGAGTGTATGGAGAATGGGGTTGAAGATCCAGGCGAAGATCTATAATTTTGAAAAAAGAATTTTTGGCTAATATCTCGGGCGATACGGTCAACGAAATTTACGAAATTAAAAAAAGAACCACCCCTAGGGGCTAAATAAAAATACAGTCGAACTATTTTGACGTCAATCGCAACCCCCTTCGTCTGCTTCATCCCTCTTGCACTAATAAAAGGGCTGATTCATTTGTAAACAGACGGAATTTACCGTGCTGGTATACTTGGGGGTGGCAACCCTCTGTTGTCCATGAAATTTATGCGTCTCTAAAGAAAAAGAAAATTAGAATTTCTACTGTGTAGAGGGGAGGACTCGCTCTCTTCCTAGTTGATAAGGGGTTGTTTCTTTCTTGTGGGGTTGATTGATTTTCATATTACGATTTGCAATTTTTTCACAGAATTTTGAATCAGATTTTTCTTTATATGTAAGTAGGTATCTTTTTTTTTGACTTTGAAATTCATCACTGCTCAAAATCCTGCGTCGCACTTGTCAATGGTCTTATCTTCATAGCTCCGGCCAGCATGGTCCAATCAGGAGAGCAAACACTTGGCTGTTTGCTTCGGTCGTTTCATGTGAACCGTACCTACTCGGTGACTCTGTCATGCCTACCGGCAAGAAGATTATGGACCAGTTGTTTGTGGGAAGAAAGATTGCAAATAGACTTAACGTGTTTACAACGCTCGATACGTCTCTCCAGTGAGGATAATCTAAAAAGGGGCGCGATACGTCTACGCGGAAACGTTGTGTAAGAGAGATACGAAGTCGTGAGATAAAATATTTATTATAAAATTGAAATTTCAAAATTTTACGGAAGATCTATAAACGACGTAACCATCAGGCGATCGATGATTTGCGTGAGTATTTTACTTTATGGAGAAATAAAATCTCTCATTCCCTTGAACGATTCAAATCCAAAATTTTATCTATCAGTACCCAAATCATTTTTCTCGAAACCCTCCACCCGCCCCTTTCTTCCACAAAATTTCAAGATAATATTTTCTCTCAAAAAATCTCAGAGTGACAGGGACATATTTTTTTTACCGAAAACATTTTTATTCCACTATCCCATCCTTTCAACGTAACATCCGAGTTCCCAGCAGCCTCGGGCAGTGCACGGAGAAGAGATACAAAATTATACGAAATGTCTAAGGAAAACAAGAAAACAGAAGGCGTCGGCTTTGGAATTTTTTTTTAACTGGCTCTCATCATCCCTTGCATGTCCAAGGTAAATAATATTCTCCAACCCTCCACCAACCACCCTCGTAGCCCTTCAGCATCCTTTGTACTTCGTACGCTCACGCACGTAACAGCAAGACGAGAGAAAAGCCAATAGAATTTCCGGGGCGTCGCGACGCTTCGCGTCATCTACGTTAACGTGGCCTGCCAGGGCTCGAACCGCACAATAATGCGAAACTACAGGACGTGACGTGTGTTCACACATAAATCATACACGAACCCAAGGGGTGCACGTTATTGTGATAGCAGGATAGGGGTTGGGGGTGGAGAGGGTAGATAACATAAAAGGAGGAGCTGCACGAGTGGCTGTTCGGCGTAACGTTGCGTTGCGTCAGAATCGGCAGAGGGGGGGGGGGGGTGGAATACCATACTGCTTTGGCTCGCAAGGGGTAGATTTATGTCCGAGAACCAATGTGCTGCTACAAATCAGTTATCGTCCGATTTCATCCCCCGTAATTCGGCCTCTCTGCGCGCACGGGTAGCGGCTTACTGAGGGTGTTACAAAAATTGGATGTCTTGTATCTATATATGGTATATGATACGGTAAGGGTTGGTAGCGGAAAACTAAGGGTGAGAATGATAGGTAAAACTCTATATATATATACACCTGGTAAACGCGAGTGAAAAAGAGGGTGGAATTATTTCGTTGGACCAGGGGGTGGGATGTGTGATGCACGAGCTTTGGATGGGACGATACATACCGTCTGAAAGAAATTTATCTTCAATAGTGATTGCTACCCTTGGAACTCCATCCCCTACCCACCCTTACCAAACCCCATAGTGATACACGATGATGCTTTGGACGGATCGAGTATAGTAGTTCGAGAGAAATTGATGCGACGCCTTCTCTCCTATTTCACCCCCACACTGAATTCGAGAGGTTGAAGGGGGTTTACTTGGCTTCGCGTACCTATATTCGTTCGATGTATGTATATATACCATACTGGTTTGGCGTATACGTAACTCGCGTACAACGTGTATATACATAGGGACGTGTGGGGTGGGGGGGGGGATGGAGGAGGGTGACACGTGTACTTGCGAAAGTTGGCAAAAACTTCCTACATTCTTGTCTACGTTTCTGTTTTTGTCCTGCGAATACTTTGCATAGGCGAGGTCATGACGATTTGTCAAATATTTTCGAAAATGTGGTCGAACCGTAGGTGGGTATGGGTGGAGCTCCTAAGGGTGGAAAAGAGACGGATAAACATAGTAGCGGTCTTGATTATTTTTAACGGGGGTTGATATACGATTGCGGCGGTGGTTCGTGGGTACTGAACTTCTTTTGCTACCCGTGTAGCACAAACTGGATCAAGAGGGTGGGAAGTACTTTTTTTTCTTTATTCAAGTTTCCATCCCTTAGACTGAATTCATCTGTAGATTTGCTCTCGCGCTTTCCCGTTCCGACGTCACGAACCCCCTTCCCTCCTACCCCTAACGATTTCTCTACTTTATTCTCGTCCTCCTCGCATGAGAAATGGTGGCCAATTTGGCAGCTTAACCTGGGAAATAAGGGATGCTTGGGGGAGGGGGAGGGGGTGGTTGCTACCGCCAGTGGATCGTATCCCCGCTGGGTTAGACGTAACGGGACGCGCAAACGGGAATAAACAAATTTCCGAGAGAGAAATAAGAACGGGAGGATGTTCTGGAGATGGGAGATAATGAAATGGAAAAGAGAGAGAGAGAGAGAGAGGGATAGCGAGTGGGAGTCTTGGGGCAGAGTGAGATGAAGATAGCGGAAGAGAATAAGTGGAAGAAGCAATTGGCTATCCAGTGAGCTTTCGTGTAACGAGAATGAATACCTGTGTAATTTTAGACGGGTTCGGCTGGGTTGGTATAGCTCTTATCAAAAAGTAACTATTATCGCGAAAACTTTGAACTTTCATTTCGATCAGAGGACCAACCCTTATTTTCGTTCCCTTCCTACCCTCCCTTTTTACGTAATGAGGTGTAGAGAAAATTCGATCGGCATATGTATTTTTTATAAGAAATTTTCGCAACCCCTATAACTCTTTGGAACACATGTCCGAAATATCTCCTCCTCCCCCTCTCCACCCCCCCCCCCCCTTCAATGATCTTCTTACTCTTCGCGGGATATACTGAATCGCTGAATATCTTATTTAACAGCGGCCACCCTCACGCCGTAAAAGTAAAAATGTCAACGTCCTTGAGCTTTGGGGTGGGGTAGCATTTTGGAAAAGCTCTCGTTTGGCCTCGGGCAAAAACACTGTAGCCCTGTCGGGCAACAATGGCGTCCCGGGATAATATAAGCTCAAGATGCTCAGATATCTCGGAGGCGATGTAATGTAATGTCGTGTTATCTCTGATTCTCTTTGTGTTTACCCAAGTGTATAGGGTAGTGGGGTGGTGGGGGGTTCGCGCGTCTGTCGGTAGATCTGGCGGAGATGCCAACGAAAGGATGGGAGAGGGTCGGTGGTTATCGTAGGGGCAGATGAGGAGAGAAGGGATGCTGGGCGGAAGATAGGAAGGACAACCGTGTATAAGGGTGGTTAGGGGCAAATGGTTAGAGGCACTGGGTTGCTGAATGAGAATACCTGGAACACAAGGGATGGATGACTAGGGGAGTGTGGGCTGTGAGGACCACCCGGTATACGAGGGTATAGTCGGGCAGAGTTAACCCTAACGTGGCTCAGATATAAGCCGAATCTATGGTCAGAATTGGATTCGGCCATTGTTCCATTGGACGGCTCTTTGCGTGACGTGAACAATCGCTTCCTTTATGGGATTATATCTGAAAGGTTTTATTTTTTAATCACTTTTTTTTTATCTGGACTTTATCGTGGTTTTTTTTTTATTATCGTATTGTTGCGAACGAATTGCGAGTCGCCGCTAGATCACTTTCTGTACGAATAAGCTGCGAAATATGGTGCCAAATATGCTTTATATTTGCCCCTCCCCCTCCGTGCCATCGCCATTTTTTTATGTATGTAAAATTTGTATTGCAATATCGATACTCGAAATGACTCTGTTAGTGCCTTGTATTTGTATGTGTAGATATCAACCAGAGCTTTATTGCTATCGATTAACAGCTGCATTTCGTGAAAGCTGTTGAAGCTTTACATTTGAAAATCTATCGGTAGCTTAGCAATACAGTTGTTATACAATTTTTATGATATGTTCTATGAATAAATCGTACATGAAAATGTCAAATATAATTGACCAAGTAAATTTGATATTTAAAAAAGTCATAAATCTTATTTATCTTGATGAGTAAGAAGCTTTTATTTGCTTTAGAAAAGATAAAGAAAGATTCTTAGTTACGTACTACTCTGAAGATTTACCGGCAAGTTTCTCTATCGCGTCTCAACGGTTCGTCGACTTCATCAAGCCTAGGCGTCGGGACGACAGGCGCCGTCGACGTCATCGGGCCAACCAGGCGACGCCTCTGAGCCGCCCTCTATATATAGCATTAAGCTCCAAGTGTTAATCCACATCAGTATTCTCTGCTTCATGGCCGTAGCTAGTCTATCCCGGCTTGAGCTTTTACGCCATTTCTTATCAGCTTTACTCTCACCGGATATTAATCCTATCAGTTTACGATTAAAGGCCGAAAAATTGTCTCTCTATACATAAAATCTTAATCGGATCTACGGTTTTTCGTCGCGTGCTCTGTGCTTTTCTAGAATTTTTTTCGGATTATCCAGGATCATAAATAACAATCGGAAGAAAAAGAAAATGCCGTCGGAGCTTGCAGCGAAATTCGTTAATGCCAGAAAAGCGAAATTCACCCTTGCGTAAGATCCCATAAGGGATGCTATCTGGGGGGTAGTACTAATCCGTCGATACATCAGGGTTACCGTTACTCACGGATCACTGTGTTGGTATCACAGACGCTTGGATACGAAGAGACACGCAAAAAGCTTTCGCGAGTGGCAACGTAAGCTGCTTACCGCCGAAACAGATATCGTAGCGACAGTAGCGTGAAAGTTGTCTTCTTCAGTTAAAGGGAAAGACAGTCGGTGTCCTAACGGTGCTGGATATCTCATATCAAAACTTTATACTTATTTTGCCAGAAGAAAGAAAAGCTCCTGATCTTAACGCACAGTTTAATTGTACAGAGAAATTTCACGAAACTGTCAAATTCTTTGAAGCTCGGTCGGTAAACTGAATCACGTTAGTAACGATGGTAGTAGGTATAAGTGAGCTTTATGAGAGCTTTTATCGGTAGTGCTTTTATCAAGGCGACTCTGAACCGCCATACTACGTATGTATACATATATATATATAAGCACTATATACGAAAGCTTTGTAATACAATTGTTTGGCTGCACAGCAAAGCTACAGATAATTGTTATTCCAGCTGGCTATAATGTGCAGCTTGGCTTCGTGCCTCGACGCAAAGCTCTACCGTGCTTTCCCTGGCACTTAAAAGCTCTCCCTTCGGATCTTCATCCATATTGACACTGCTCTCGGTTACCTTACCAACGTCCTTCCCCGGAACTTCTGAAGCCCCGAACCTTCTGAGCCCGAGCTTCTTAACCACTGGCGAACGTCGAGCTTTTAGACTTTTTATTAAGGTAAAAAAAAGCTTCTCAAGCCCACTGACCATATAGAGTGTAAATTACTTCACCTGTTTGTAAAAGCATTAATGGCATCCTATCGGCGCCATGGACGTTCTCGAGTACTCGCGGACGTGTGTAAAAAAAGTTGAGCTTCATAAAAAAAAGCTTCGGCGAGAAGAGCCGTAAAAAAACAGGAATTAATTCAATACGTCCACGTTAAAAGTCACTCTGCGAGCAGAAATCGTGAGCTTTATTCTGTTCAGGGCCGTAACGAGGCCAACTTTTTTTTTCAATCAGCCCTCGACAACTCCCCCCCCCCTACCTTCTTCCCCTCACTCTTCTCCTACCTTATCACAAAATATACACTCACATATATGTAGAAAAGCAGAGGCATATCGAAAGTTAAAGGGAACAAAAAGCTTGAATCTGCTTTTGATTAGTCAAGTAGGAAGTAATGATGACTTTCTGTATATACCGAAAAATTAGAGTGGAACAGATTGATATTGGTTTTTGTATGTTTTTTTCGTTTGACTCGTATCTCTCCCCTAACTCCAGTGCTGCCAATCCCCGTTCTATCTATTTTCTTGGATTCGACGGGAGCAGCCCCTCTTTATTTTTCGTTTGTGTAGTAAGCCACTAGAAATGGCTCCCATAGAGACATGAATCGATTTTGGTACTCGAGTGATCGAGTGTTATCGGCATTTCCCGATACATTGAGCGTAACAAGCTGAGTTCAATAGGGGTTGGTGACATCATGGCGCATCAGCCCTTACTACCCTTAGTGTGCACCAGTCAATTTGGTTACTATGGTTGACAGCTTTCGATGACTTTGACGTACATATACAACAGTGTATACCGATTTTGAAAGGTGACGCTATAGATATGTATTCTGCATCGTAACTAATTATTTGAATGAGTAAACTTTACAAATCGAGAAATGTTCTGTACGTTGTTATTTGAGTTTGTTAATTTAATAAATTATAATATTATATAAATTAATACATGGTCGAGTGATATCCATGCCGATAAATTTCTTAAATTTATAATTTTACATTATTTTACGAATAATCGACGGTCAATTCACGTTAGTTTTTCATTGTTTGATTACTCTTTTGAAATTAGATATTTTCTGCTCTCGTGGAGAAACAATTGGAATGGAAATAATTAATTATCGATATATTAGTAATCGGTAATATTTGTTGGATTGAGTAATAAGCAAGTTCCGATGTAGGTAAATAAATTTTATTTCAAAAATAGAATTTATTAATGACTCAACCCAATAATTAGAGTAATACAGAGCTTCGGTGTGCAGCGATATGAAAATTGTCGAACTGGAATAAAATTATTCACGTGTGTATCTCGATGAACTTTATGAATATTAATTAGCTCGGCTCTCGTGCTAATAACAATATTATATTATTGTTATCCTTATCGTCATCCAGAAAGATACTATTTTCTATTAATATTTTCGACCCCCTGAACCGTAACCTAATATCGAAATATAATTTTCCAAATTTCGTAAACGTCATTTCCAGTAGTTACCAGCGAGGTTCACGATATTACAGTAGTTTATAACAAAAAAGTGGCCTTACAAAAAAATTCCGCAATTCCATAATTTCACGTAGTTCACGATTTATGGCATAGAAACCCTCCTGAATTTCGATTCGCGTCACCCGATAGCTAAGGTTTTTATTGGAGCAGGCGGCAAGAGGTGATTCCCGTAAAATAATGAAAAATGGCTATTTTTCGATCAGGAGGTCGCCACACTATATTTCGCATAGGGGCGCTCTATAAGACGTCGAAGGGATCTAACGGGTGTGCGAAAGAGAGGACGAAAGGGATGAAGCTCTAGCTGCACCATTTCTTAAATTATGACGACGGAATGAAGGTTATAAGGCTAAGCTACTGGCAAGGGGTTCGAGGTGATACATATTGCTGCTCGAGTAAGGTTAGGTTAGGTTAAGGGTGAGATACCCTCGGATATAAAGATCCGTAATATAACATAGGGTGTTCATGAATTTCGGATCCGCTCCAGCGCTTTTTGATTTTATAATCAGAATTTTCTGCACGTTACGAATGAGGTGCACTGAAGTTTAATTTTTTTTTAAATGGTTAAAAATATATAGGGTGTACTTTTTTGCGTGTGTATTTATTATCGAAAATATGTACTCGAGGAATTCGACTATGTCCAAGGGATGATATGCAAGCACCACGTGGTTCTGGGGTTGGGGTTTCTCTATGTACATAAATTCATTTCTCTATTCTTGACACGCTATCTCGAGTCCAGAACGGATTCCTCTTGCTTCCATTTGGAGCGTCAATTAATTAGAAGGGTGATAAATAGCACGCTGATTTCGTTACGCAATTCCCGTGCACACGAGAGGATGATGGTGGGTGAGTTATCGTCGAGGATAACAAGGAAGGCTGGTCAAGTATCAAGAGGTCCTCCAGCGGCGCCGTCTTCACTAGCTTGGTAAATTCACTTGATAGTCTGGTGATAGTACGATAATTATATATAGAGGGTGCCGGTAAAATTATCTAACCAACTGGTAACAGTGGTACTTCGGGTGAAGAAAGTGATAAAACTTTCTTACTTGAAAGTGATTCGTTTTTCAAAAAATTATTAATCTTCGGTCGTTATCATCCTTATCGTAACTGTGATATGAGATAAAATATTTTTGTTAATTCTCAAAAGATGTCATGGGAGGGAATGGGTAATTTTGGAAAAAAGAAAATTACGTCATAATTTTTACTTTGATTTCTTGAAAATTATTATGACGATTCTCGCTAGTAAATGTGGCAAAGTATATTTTTTTCATATTTGCACAATTTTATGGACATTAAGTTTTCATAGTTGTTATGCCTGTGACTTCCGGTGTCCCAGTTTGAATTTGACATACGGTACAGTTTGTGTAGGTATAAACGACTTTGACATAACTGGAATAGTTGGAGAGAAACTGAGGTGGCTGCA
The DNA here is from genome assembly GCA_030142635.1 of Trachelus troglodyta. NCBI lineage: Eukaryota > Metazoa > Arthropoda > Insecta > Hymenoptera > Cephidae > Trachelus > Trachelus troglodyta. The sequence goes on along the minus strand of JARQTJ010000410.1, from coordinate 26,551 downwards.
ATTTGCATGGTGTCTATTCCATATACATAGGGGTTGCTTTTTTAATTAGAAACCAGAGGGAAGGTTCAGGCGTGACGAATGTTGGTAGTGGATATAAAGTTGAGACTGCGAATACGTTGAATTCACCGCAGTGTATTCCACCCTTAAGAGGGTTAGAAAAATAACCTTATGGAAGTTTCGTAGCTGCGGGGGGATGAAGTACCGCATGGGATTGCCGGTAGAGAACGACTCTCTTTATATTCCTATTTTCTTTCTCGTGTTGGTTATGAACTCTCCATTTTTTATTTTTCTTTACCATTTTTTGCCCCTTTGTCGATCCGAGCACAGCACGTGTGGTTTTTGAAATAACTCGAACGCACGTCAATTCCGGAACGTATCGCAGGGGTTGTTTTGACGTTTAAATAAATTTTGTATTAATTTTTTTCTACCCTTATGGCTTTTCTTTCATCCCTCTCCCTTCTCCACAGAATTTCAACCCTTACGCTAATTTGTGCTTTAGTGTTAGGGGTAGTTGTGGCATCGACATACTGTAGTATCGCCCTTAATTATCCATAGTCCCTCGTATATAAACCTACTCTTCCTCGGCTGAAATATCGCTAAATATCTCGTTCGATCTCATCGCCAAGGGGTTAATGTATTAAGGGATGTTATCACACCTGGGACTGATAAGTATAATCCAGTGTCACTTGGTCTAAATAACTACCAGTTGACATTAACCTTCCTTAAAGGACTCTCCGAGAAAAATAATAAATTCTCATCGATCAAAAATTCCAAGATAACCGATAACAACCCATTATCATCGTCGAATCCACTTTCATCCCTTATATCAAAAATTATTTTTTTTACATGACAACCAACCTCACCCTATGTCACAAATAATTATTTCCATTTCCAAAATTTCCAAAACATCCCAACATGAGAGAGACCCGCAACACAACTAAATACCAATTACCCAAATAAATTTAATTATATCGAACTAATCGATTTATTAATCAATACCGATACTCAATATCAACCCCAGCCTATAATATATCAATTAAAATAATTTTTAATACAAAAATAACTCATCGACAACTCACCATCAATAACTGTTAATAAGTCGTCCGCAGAGCTGTCGATATCAATAAATATCAGAGATCGTCAATAGATTTTTTCCTTCAAGAATCACGATTCCGATTTATTGATAAAACGAAAAATCTGCTACCTATCTCGTAATTACAAGAGGCACTAAAAGAAATTCCGCCGGGACGCACAATCGCTTATAGAATGAAACTCAGCACGGGCCTTCTATCCTCGCCATTGGCCAATTCTCTGGGGTTGGCAGAACTGAAAGGCACGTGAGGACGGACCCGATCGGAAGTTAAATTCTATCAAGAGTTTGTGTGCGGTCAGCCACGGGCAGACTCTGCGGTGGGTCGATCTCCGTGACGAGCGAGAAAATTGGTTCGTCCGAACCGTGAAAAGGGATAGAGTCCATTCGTCCACGCGTGTATGGACCTACGTGGCTGAAATATAAAGCAAAGATGCGTCCTGGACCAAAGAGAAAGGGGATTAGGACGAGAGAAGTTTGCCGGCCCTAACAATGGAAATAGGATTCACTAAATGGGCTCACTGAGTGAAATTTAAATTAAATTTAAAAAAAAAACAATTTTCCTAACTACAGCGTGGATGCTAAAAATTTCGAGATATGAATTTGGCTGAAAATTAAAAGAAAAAAAGTATGTAATGATTCCATCCATTTGTTAATGAAAGTTTGAAATTACCGGAAACACGATATCCGGTAGTCTGTGACGTAATTGGAGGTGACGAGTTCCTTTCGTCTCGTACTGCCGGGGATAGACAAATTGGAATAGCTGTTCGGGTTCAGTGTCGAAATCCACACATTGTTACGTAACTGTAGGGAAGGTGTAGATAGATATCTATATGGTTGAGTATATATGTGATATGTCATACGATATACATATGTATATACATGAACTAATGAGATCTAGTAATATCGTGTAACATGTACGAATAGCGCACTTTGAAATGTAACTCGGAAATGGGAGGAGGGCGAGGATTGGGGGATGAGACGAATCCAATCCCCTTGGCCAATAAAATAATGAATTCGGTTAGAGAAGTGAAATATGATCTCGTCGTAGGCAACTTTAACTTACCCTTCGCGAATCAGACTGCGCGAATAAATGAACCCTGGCTCCATTGGATTTCCAAGGACGTTCGCCGGATATCCTGTTCTCCATCAGTCAAGTTTTCTCGGCTGAAATTTTTTTCTCCTCCTCGGTCGTTAATAAACATCCCCTTTTGCATATAAGATGCGTATGTATGTATATATCGTTTTGGATGATCGGAATAAAAAAAATAATACGTTACAAGTCACGTGCTCCTAAGGGATGATTTGAGAGAAATGGAGTCAAATTTGAAAGGGTTTGAAGTGGAGGGTGAAAATTGGCAGGGAAAGTATTTAGCCATATTAAAAAAGGAAAAAAAAGTGAAATTAAAAAATACTCAATGTCGATTTTGGGGGTTGTCCATGTCATTTGTAATTACGTCATGGGGTGTTTTCACGTAGACGTCCAATGAAAAATGTTCCGGGGGAATCGCGACGGAATTAGGGGTGTGCGGGTTGCCTGGGAGGGTGAGAATTATTCGAAAGAAACGAAGGGGCGAGAATGCGCAGGGGTGGAAATTCGTGAGCCACCCTTATCTCGTGTAAGAGAGCCAGGCTAACGACGACGCGGGGTAACCACATTAAGAGATAGAAGATTCCCAAATTTATGACTGCTTTAGTTTTGAGAATGCGAATCTTCAACCTCGACCCTGCCGAACCTGCTGTCGCCCATTGAGAATTAAACGATAAACCTGTAATGGCGATCGCGCGTATTGGAAGCCACCCTTAGCAAGCTCCATGACGTTTTAACGACATTTTACCCCAAAACCTTCCTTATACAATTTCACAATTTATATGCTTTAAATTTATTACCATTCACGTTATATTATATATACGTTACAATATATATAATCGACATATGTGATTCTATATTCACTAATGAAATCTGTTCTTAACTTACATATAGAATTTTCTATGTAGATCACCACGTGAATCATAAACTTCATGTTTACCTATTTATGGTGTTTTCCGCAAACGTTTCCGCAAACGCAATACTCATATCTCTGGATACGTCGCAAACATTCGTTCCATATGTTCTCCACGTGTGGCCACATTGCACGTACGTTTTCGCAGTGCAGATTGGCAGTGCGTGCAGATGAAAACGAGCGGCTCGTACGGTGTCACGTACTGGAAGCTCCAGGTGCATTTTGCACCCTTAAAATTAATAGAATCCAACCGCCGCCGGCATTCGTATCGAAAACGTGCTACAGTTGCAATTGCTATTTTGAGTACGGTTAGACTTTGTTTAATCCCACCTCTATATACCATATGCAGGGTGCACAATATTTGCACAGGTATGACGTAACGATTCAAATCCAAAAAAATGCTCGATTTTCTGTTGAATATTTTTTTTTATTTACCCCATGTAATTCGGTAACTTCTTTTTTTCAGATTAAACCAGCTGCCATTGCATAGCGATGTGAAGAGGAATTCATGTTGAACACCAATTGCGCGAGGCAGATTCGACGAAATCACGAACACGTGGCGAGACGTAAAGCGGGGTGAGTTAAATTATTTTTGAAATAATATTTATATTTTCCAAAAATCAGTAAGAAGCACGGGTAGTTTGATGTAAATCTTATGCCATTCGAATGAGAGAGCAGCCCTTGGACTTCAATTAGGCTTTACCTGATTACGGTATTCCTGTAAGGGTGGGTCGTTTACGGTGAGTAAAACCCTTCTGATAGAGAAACATATATTTGAGGTTCCCATTGGAGCACCCTCCAAATGAACAAGCTAATTTATACGCCCCTGTAAAGGCCATGTGCGGTCACACCCTTGCTACGCGTTGTGGCCATTTCGTCCTCCATGTATACATATGCGGGGGTAGTTTAGGGTAGTTTTTCCTACTGTGAGTGATGCTTCCGTTTAAATGACCTGAAAGGATTTATAGCGTAAAGGAACCATTACATATATGTGTGTAAATATATATGTATATGTTAAGCTAAAAATTGTATCCAAGTCAGTTTCTTTTGGTACACACGGTATCTCCCTCCAGACACACTACTGTCTGACTACATCAACGTGCTTGTCTACCGGCAAGAATTACATCTGGGAAAGACATAAAAAAAAATATAATGTAAGAGCTCGTAATGGAAACGCAGACTTCACTGTCTCGTGCTTTACCGACGTTTTACGGTATATTTAAAAGTGGATCGCTTACTTTTGAAATAAATAGGGAAACGCGCACTTAATAGAGATATAATTTTCTTTAAGAGGAATTTAACGACAGCCCGGTATAGCGAACGAGCCGGTAAACTTGAATATTAACTCGGATCGTTAGGGACACTCCGATACGTTTTGAATATGGTTTTTTGTGATGCTACATTAGAAATCTTCAGTTTACACGAAAATGCGTGACGGTTTCCGCATCGTCACGTGACGTATTTTAATTTGTGAGAGGGGGAAGGGGTTGCGGTATTTTTATAAGTAAATTCCGAGACTTTTGTCCCGTCATGAAATTCCACTGCTTACATTCCAGCACACTCATGGGATCTTGAAATGACATTTTCTTTTCCTTATGGAATTGGGTGACGTCGTCTATTAGAGAAAATATACATATATATAAACAAGGTATATATGTATATATAATGAGCGATGCTTTAACCCACGATTCGCATATTCCGAAACGTCATAATCAGTCGTGTTAAATGAGACACCCGGTACCTTGTCTATATGCAAAGTGGATCATAGAAATTTTACTTGAATCTCGATCGAGCACATATCAATCCTTATGTCACGACTGTCGCGCATTAGTGCAACCTTAACGACCTTGCTCGTTAGCCCAGGGACCGTAGACGCTAGAAATTCCTGAGGTTTGGCAAAGTTTGGAACGCGAAAGTTTATCCCCGTAGAGGAATAGAAAAGAAGAAGAGGGGAAGGAGAAAAAAAAAAGAAAAAAATAAGGCAGGTTCGAAAAAAGAATTCCTTTAGGAATTGTGAAAAATTCTTAACTCAAAATTCTCCACCCCGACCCTCATCCCTTTTCGAATACTTGATTAACGAGTACGGTAATTATTCTTAATCAAGTGTATTTTCTCTTAATGACCTTCTTTTTTCTTATCGCTCATCTCTCTCAGGCAGCATCTTCCATCCGTCCAGATACTCGAAAACAATTTCAATTACCGAACAGCATCCACGAATAATTCCCTTTAATCTTGATTCGCGTCCGAATTCCTCTCGATATTACGTGTCTGGTATTCACAAGTCTTTGATCTTGCAATTCCGTACTAATCCTTGATTGCGGTCTTTTTCCGCATCAATGGGAAAGTGTCAGCTACCATTGACGCCGGGCGTCACGACGCTCCTCTCTATACGTATTTGGAGCACATTTGGAGCGACGTCTGTATCCGCAACGGGGTCTGACTATAATTCCGCACCGGCGAAAGGGTCGAATGGGACTCGTAAATATTACAGGCTGGAATTGGTAAATGAAAGTGGGATTGGGGCGTGTGGAGCGAAGGAAAAAAATTTAAGTGAAAGATCGATCCGTTCGACACAAAGAATCGTACGAGAGCTCGGAGCAAAGTATTCCGGCCGAGTGGAGACGATCAAGAAAGAGACTCCGAGACAAAGCGACTTCTGTCGCAGTCGAGATTCTTTTCTTGCGAAAGACACGGTTCTCGGCCACAAAAGGCTGGATCGCTAACAATTTCAAGCTTTCGAGCTTATCGAAATCTTCTCACGAGGATTCCCGTATCTACGGGGGAAACGTTGCTGGATTCGCGGAAACACTTGTCGATGATGGCTATGGACCAGTCTGAAGTTTGAAGACCCCTTTCAATGATCTCATCTTTCTGACGGTATTACGGTAAGATGCTGCGATAAGGGTGGATAAATTTTTGCCATTTTTCATTTTCTTGATAAACACATTTTTTTATGCTTTTCTTTTTTATTCTTCTTATATTTCAACGCAACGTCAACTTCCGGTGGAGTAAAAACGTGACACCCAAAAACGAAAGACCGGGTAGCGCATATATATATATATATATATATATATATATATTTTAGGGAATGTGTACATTATTGCGAACATTCTCTGCACGCCTGTGGTCGTGAAAGTTTAATTAAAACGCCACCTTCGTATATACAAGCATCGGGTATTTTCGCAAGGAACTCGAAGACGTAGCGTTGCACGTTAGTGTCTTAAATGTTGCTTGATGTCGAGGGTGATAAGAAATAGCGAAGTCGAAGAAGATTAAAAGGTAGGAAGAAACTGGCTTCAATAAACTGCCATGGGTTAGTGCTTGAGAGACGGGTGGTTGACATTTTACATTTTACTTGGCAAAAATTTCGAATACGACTTATGGATATGGATAACGTAGGACGTGGAGAGAAGGGAAGTAATTTTTTGAAAAACAATTTTTTTTTTGAATAACCGTCTAAACGTGTGAAATGTGATTGTCTAATGACGCGACAGAATATTATTGATTCAGTGCACAGGTAGGAAGGTAGGAATAAATAGGAAGTGAAAGAGATAAGAGAATGGAGAAGTTAGAAGGGCAATCATCTTCTTCTTCTTTTTTTTCCTTCCTCTTCTTGAAGTAAAAGTTTCAGGAATAGCCTATAGCCGCCGTTGCCCTGTCTTACAAAATTCCCGGAGGGATCGACAGGGCCTATAAATATGTATGGTGCACCAGCCATTTTCCAGGAAAGAGCCATTGAATGCCAAACGACTAAGTGAGTGGGTAGAAGAGAAAAAGAGAGAGAAAAGAGGTAAAATGCTAAGTAAGGACGCCATAATTATCCGCCTGTGGCGCCTCCTACCGTTGAACTACATAACTAAAAGTACGTAAAACCATTGAACATCTTTTTTTCAATTATCCTATTGACAACTGAACTGTCCTTCTTTATCTCTATTATTTTCTTACTTCTCTTCTCGTCTCCCTTTCTCTCTTATCCAATACCTTTCACAAGTTGCGTTAACTTTCCACAAAGTCCAAGTGCCTCTTAAGAAAACATCTTCGGACCCAGGCTCGATCTGGACCAATTCGAAGTGAACGTTACAGCTATATAAGATAGCAGATAGGAAAGTGTCGCCAACGTGAAGGAACTTTACTCGAGGAAGAAACTTCCTATGGGAACAGGGCATTAAGTAGGTCGATACCCAGGGTCCAGGATATTCCTAGCGAGGTATTCCAGTCCAGGTGATTTTATACGCTTGAAAGATTACAATGGGCTGACAATAGAAAGCGATATAAAAATTTGATTTACGGAAGCTTTTACTTTTTTTTTTAATTTCAATTTCCTCTTTTTCAGCGTTGAGCCTGCTCTGCGTGCGGACATTTTCTGGAAACTCCGCGATGCTGGAGGCGCCACCAGGAAGTCGTGAGGACCTGGTGGAAGCGGCCAGAACTCCATGCACGCCAACAGGTAGGTAAACAATTAATTTCATATTCATTTTCTGGCTTCCTTGTGCCCGTTAAGCCGTGTCAAAGTTCATCGTTACGTAATTACGTAAAGGCAGAAAAATTAACAGTCCCGACTAAAACCGAGCGTTGACTACCCCCTGGCTCAACCCTTAACATCGAACAGCGTCGTCGACGTCGCTAGGGCTAATTATCTCTTTTCCTACGGTCAGCTTTAATAATTCATATCGACCGCAAAACATGGCCGCTTATACGATACAGCCCGCGAAAACAATTTAACCTTCTCAAACATCGTTCCGGCCACCTGCCCCTCGACAAACTTCAAACTCTGTTTACCGTGCGTAAATAATTAGCGGTTAATTAACATGCATCGATCTGCTCCTCGTTTTAGCCAATTACGCGAGCGATCGCGAAGAAGCGTCGAGGCGATAATTTGTGAACATATTTTTTTTTCCTTCATTCCCACAGGACCCCATAACCCTTCTCTACGATCTTGTACGTAATTAAGACCGTCGCCTTTCACCCTTGCAGCCTCTTCGCGTTAGGCACTTTAAGCAACCATCCCTTATCGCTCTGCCAGTGCAAAGCCGAGTGTAAAAATTTTCCAGCAGACAACGGCATAAAATTTACTACCCTCGTCAATGAACGACCTTAACGAATTCCAAGGGAAAATATTTTCGAAAAAAAGAAAATATTTTTGACAACCCCCCCTACCGATGATGCAGCAATGACATTCGCCGACTGTACAATAGGACCGATATTACCCAGATCTTTCATTGTCGTAGAAATTTTCATACCAACGCGACAAGGGGGAGGGGGGCTGGAAGAGAATTGGCACGCGCATCAATCACACCTGATTGTGCTGGCGTCATCAAATTCACTCGAGTTCGCGTTCGCGAACAACAACAAAGCTTATCCACCCTTCGCTCGCGCCATTGGAAATCCACCCCTTGCCACCCTCCATTATATACCACATACCAGTCGGTATATCACAGTCAGGTAACGTCATCAAAGTTTCCCCCGAAAAGGACAAGGGCAATGGCTTCATATCGTTACGTCACTCGAGGGGGTTGGGGGTGGGCGATAATGATTAATTTTTACGTCAAACGACAGTCACACTATGAACTAATGAACCCTTCGATAAGAAGCTAATACACATGTTTTCACGGTATACAACGTATCACTGTGTATACGAGATTTCTATTTCACTGATCGATCATCCCTTATTTTATGGTTCGTTTGACCAGAGTCTTCCTAGATATTGAGATACGTTTAGGGGGTTGCTGTCTTACGTGGCTTGGCTATGGAAGCTGATTGGATTTTCATGGGATTAAGATTTCTCTTTTTTTCTTCTTTTTTAGGGTATCTGAAAATTCACCTAAAGTCAATCGGCCGTTCTAATCGATGTCGTTCGTGATCGTTAGTCAAAAAGGGTCTTTGAATTTTCGCATTATTTTCGAAGGATGGTACGTTACGAATTATTGCTCTACGATCTTTTCAATGTTTTGGGGACGTTAAGATCAGATTGGACTGGGTAATGGGAACGTATAGGGATAACCTTTAAGAGATGAGGTCATCGGCTAGAGCAATCACTAGGCTCGTGAAGCAACCCCTAGGAAATAGTTTCCAAGGAGTTATGAACCTCGCAGCTTATCCGGCAGAGGGTAATCTTCGCGTTCCTGATACATGTTGGGAATTCTAGGATAACCTGGAGGGGGTAGTGGGGAGGGGAAGAGAGGGGAGGGTTAGAAAAAGGGGAGAATAAAAAGAGGAAGACGAGTCACTCGGGATGAGATTTTATTACTGTCGTTATCTCTTGCTTTCCTGTAATTGGACGATAAACGAGGAGCTTCGACGATGGCGCGATTTTCAAAAGTGACCGGCGATGTATATCAACGTGCATGACATCTTTTGGATAGCTTGAGTGACTGTGAATTTTGAAAAAATTTGTAATTTTTTTGGCAACGTTACGTAATACTTGGTTCCCGTTTGGTCTGATTACAGGGCACAGTTAGTATCGATTAACTTCGTTATAGACGATCGATCGATTTATAGGGGATGGTAATTTAATAAATATGTAAATTTCATTACACGAGCTTTCCGTGCGTATTAAGTGAATTGAAAATGTATACCGTGGCGATTTGTTGGTGATAGTGATATTTTGGTAGTGAAATTTGAAAATTTGTAGTTTGAGGAGGAAGAGAAAATTTTTTTTTCGATAAAGATATCCCAAAGAATTGTCTTGTTATCTGTCCTCGTGCATTCTGAGACTTGGCCACGTTTAAGTCTTACGTCTCCCTACCCTTAATGGCTGCGCTTTGCCGCCTCGTTAATGGGGCAACAAATTTTCCCAAGAACATCCCCTATCCCTCCCCCATGACGCCACCCAGTGTCAAACGGAGGTCTTATAAATTTTAAAGACTTTAATTCTGTGTAATTACCAAAGTTCCCTGCTGTTCTGGTAGCAAGAAAGAAGACCGAGTACCTCAAGTTTTTAACGCAGCTGCCTGCCGACTCCTCCCTCTACCCTCTTTACCTTTTTCGCTATCTTTTCACCTATTTTTCATTTTATTCTCACCGCCGATCTCTCACCGTTATTACGATACGAAGTTCAATCAAAAGACTCTGGAACTCTCGCGAACGTGAACCAACGATGGTGGAAACAAGATTGATTGACGTTTCTCTGTAGGTAAGGTAGAAAACCGATCGAGTTGAACCGAATTAAAGATGTTCCGATACACGGGCTGGAAATGGAAATTTTCTGGACGCCCTGTCGTGAAACAAGCCTGTTGAAATCTGCCTTATCCCTAAGGATTTTTGGGAGGCGAGAAAAGGGATTTTAAGAGGAGCGACAATGTATCCTATCTGGATGCTGTAAGTTTTAAGATGAATTTTGTTGGATAAACGGAAACGAACCTTGAGAATTTTTATCAACCATCCCGATATAAATTACAGGTTCGTTCTCTGAACAGATGTTTGATAGGAGAAAAAGGGACAAGGCTGATAAGTCATTTTTAACATATGAAATTAAGTAATGTGTGAACAGGAGCGGTGACGTCAGAGTGAAAATTTATTTGGATCGTTTCTTTAAAATTTGTCAATTTTTTCGAAATTTTTATCAACACAATTATTAATTTCCCATTATAGATAATTCGTAATTTAATATTCGATAACAAGTCACTTTCGAAAACAAAATTTTCTTCAATTCCAAATCGAGTTAACCTGGATTTTTTGTCGAGGTAAAAACGCGACAAATACAATTTTATCGCTTAATTGAACTTAAAGTAGAATAACGATTTTTATAAATTTTCCACCTCTGACGTCATCGCTTCCTACAAGCCACCTTTATAAGGTTAAAACAGAGACCGTCGAGCAAGCCAAATAAAATTTTAACTTTTCCTTATCACTAAATTTCATAAACTCTCCCGACCCGTCGCGCTTGACCACCCCTAATAAATTACGTGATTTCACCCCCTAAGGACGTTTGTCAGCGACAGCTTGCTTCAACGGGAGTCAGATTGTTTGGAGTATTCTGGGCAGAGCGTGCATTAAACAAGGAGGTGAAAATCCAATCGACCGTTTTCCACCCCTTACAATGCAGTATGACATCCCTTATGAATAATCATAATAACAAAGTCCAATTAACACTAGAACGCCATACCGTCAAATATTATTACTGAAATATAATATCTTTGATCCAGAGTGTATTGACGTCACCTTCGTGAAAGTGAACGATAGTTCATCCCTCGTGCTCTCATTAAATATAAATAGCCAGCCAAGTAAGCGAGGTGCAAAATATCAAAAGCTTTCAAGTAGGAATCAAACCAACGGAGTGAAGCAGGTAGAAAAAAGAAGGGCGTCAAAGAGCATGGAAAAAGCTGAGAGAAAAGCTCGACAGGTCAGCCAGCCAGCCATCCAGTAAGCCGAGCCACCTTGGACACTGGAAGTAAAGGCCGAAAGCCAATCAATAACGAAGGATGAACGATCCATTGGCCATTGGCACGGTTCCTGGGTATATAGAGGGTGACGCTGCTCCATGAATTATTTAGCAACGGCGAAGTGGCCCTCGGTGTATTTACCCTCAAACCGAGCTGAACCTCGCACCCTGTGGTTGGTGCCTCACTTGATTTCAGCCCCTTAACCTACCCACCCCTATGAGATATCAGCCAGCTTCACTGTAGCGAACTTCCATTTATAGCAATGTGCGTGCACCCTGTACACGCTACCAGGAAAGTGCCGTCTGAGGCACCCTGTGCGTACAGGGTGAATTCGGTAAGGTTAAAAAATTATAATGGGATAAAAGAGGGGAACTCTGTATGGGGAATGTGACTTTAACGAACCTTTAAAAGGACTGCTGCCATCTTTTTTTTAGTCTATAAATATACCCGGGGTTAAGGGTATCTTTCTAGAGCTTCGAGAGGGTCGAAATCAATTTTCCAAATTCTACGCTTCTGGTTTCCTGTTACTGCTATGAAAATTTCTCTTTGACGTCTCGCGCTACCGGATTTCCTTTTTTTCTCGCGTAATCTGATAACATCGGCTTTGACGAACAATACCCTACTTTTGGGACGATAGCTTGATTTTTTGCGAAATTCCTCGGAGTCCTATTTAGGAAGCGTATACGTATTATTTATTCAAGCTGCCATACCGACCGATCCGCCACGGCAGGATTCATAATGTAATATTGATTTGATCCTGTGGCAAAGCCACGAGGTAACCGGTCGCGGTGCATAGAATTTGCATGCGAAATTGCAAGGCAGCACTCGACGCAAAGTACCCACAGTGTGTACAGTGTCGTACATTGTGTTTAGCATTTGATTACATGGAAACTGCATTCGCAGGTCTGAACTGTCAATGGAATTCTGACAATGGTTTTCGCGATGTTTAAAAACGAAAAAAATTTTTATTATTAATTCACATTTTTGCACGTTCACAGTCAAACAGTTAAATGGACATTTCTCAATGGTCTCTCCGGTACTGCTATTTTACTAACGTGGTAAAGGGTCAGTCATAGTTGGCAGTGGCCTTAGTACGTGGTATCTGTATATATGTGTGATTCTACGTGAAATATTGGCGGCACGTGCAGAATATAGAGAATTGGCTTTTGGTGAATATCCGTCCCTCCAGTAATGTAGGTAAATTTATGAGGGCTGGCTCAGCTCTTCGAAAGCTCGAAAGCTCGCGTGCTTTTGCACGTTTCGAATATGCACGTGCATACTTGGGATTCGCGTATCAGTGTACACTGTGCGAAATTATTAATCATTCGTGGAATGCACGATGCGTGGAGGAATTTATAGGGACTTATTGTTATTATTATCGTTAGAACTAAAAATGGTCCATGATCGTTTGAAAGTATTTCGAAAAATCAATATAAATCTTGAACGGCTATTTAAGATTTTTTGGTAAAATTTCTTTTTTACTTTTTATCTTCTTAGTCCCTTGGCGGGCGGGAATGGGAGGGGGAGGCTGCAAAAATCAACGAAAATGGCCAATTCGGTTTTTCCGATTATCAACGTGGAACAGTCCCGAAAATAAATTCATTCGTTATTTCTGGTTGGACAGTGTCCGGTTCTCCCAACGGAGGGGAATTAGCTGAGCGGAAACTGATCTCGTTTAATGTAATGGAAAATACCGGGTGTTCCAGAAATTGCTGAACACTTTACTCCGACGCATGCATTCCTGGGGGTATGCCTATTACACGGGAATAAATCATCAGGTAGAGCGCGGCCCCGTTGTTCGACTTTGAGTATTTAATAGAGTTTGGGTTATTTGAATTTTTTTTTGGAAAATATCGAAAAATTTCAATACATCGATAACCATCACTGTTAACCAATGCGTGGTTGTCGTCGTTCGACAGTAACAAATATTCCTGTACGGTATCAACCTGCGGTATATCCATTTCCCTCGATGGCTCTACATGGAATTTTGACACTTTGCGGGTTCGCGTTAACGACATTTCTCGTGCTTTTGCGCGATCGAAAAATTAGAAAAAAAAGGGTGTTGGGGAAGGAGAGAGAGAGGGGGGGGTGAGAGAGAGAAAAGCGAATAAATTTCATGCCACGTTTCACGAACTCCAGGAATTTTTTTTTCATGATATTCCATTTTTCCCTATACGTTATTTCGGTCTTTCCTGCTTTCTCTCTCTCTACCCCTTTCCCATTGGCTATCTAGCATCCCTACCAGAATCCAAAACCATTTCCAATTTTATCGAAACTTCGAATTCTCTGTCGCGGTGTCGTTACGATAAATTCAAAAGCTTTGAGTGCCACCCGAGACTCGTAAGACTGAAATTTTTTTGTTTTCTTTTTTTTCAGTGAATTGGAAATCGCTCGATACCGTTTGATTCCTTTTCAATTCAATTGGTTCTCTCGTACGCCTCGCGGATATCGGATTAGAACCCTTTTGCATAGAAATGATTCACTCAATGAGGGTTTTGGCTGTTTAGTCCCGAGTTCTATTTTAAAGCCCCTTGAATGCCTGTGGCAATCAAAAGGGTTTTGGATCTCTGAACTTGAAGGTACCTAACCCAAATTGGGGTCGGTTTAAATATACTTTGCCTACCGATTTTTGGTCCAGGAGTGGAGCTTACGAACTTCTATGTATCGGTACGTATATTTCAAATTTTTTTTTTTAATTGTCGGAGTTCATTTCCGTTACGTTTTAAAAGCGTAAAAAATGCAAGGTACGTTTACGGGCTTTTTATTTTTTATATTTTTTTTCGTTTTTTATTTTCCCTGTACCGTCCAGGAATTTTTCGTTTATTACCGCAGCTACCTTGCGTGCCGTTTGGGGTAGGTAGAATTAATGATCGAGAACTCACTACGCGAAAACGAAAAATGTTACCGCCATTTTGCAATCGTGACGAATTGGCTTTATACCCCCAACTGCGTTATTGAAAATTGCGGTTTCGCGAAACCGTCCAATTTCACGTTATCATACGTGTGTTAAGGATCGACTGTGTAGTTCGTGTATTTTCCGTGAGATTCGTAAAGCGGGTTTGAAGAAGTTTTACGTCGGCCATTTTTTTCCTAAATCATTCTATCTCTGGATCAAAGATAGAATTTATGATCGCCTTGTCTATGAAGAAAATCACTACCCACTTGAACAAATGGAAACACTGTATAGATAAAAAGAATTACGAGTCGCAACCCCATTTTTTCCAAACATTTGTAAAAGATGCTGCGCGACTTCGTCTCCTTCTGTGTTAAATGACCTCAAAAAAAATATTCTCATTACAGATCTCGACACCATGTTATACGGATACACGAACAGTATATACGTGTTGGATCACACTCCAGAAGCATTACCAGTAAGTAAATAATATATAATAATTATTATTATTATAAAAAAATCAAAATTTGATAATGAAATATGTCGGGTGAAATTAAAAAAAAATACTATTTAATAATGCCCTTAGTGATACGAGTTTAATTAAGTGGTAAATTTACAATTTTCATCCATCAGATTTTGATACGATGAACGGGGATGCATTATGCATGCATGTATCATGATACTGTGAACAATAATGATCACGTTACTAATTACCTGTATCGATCGTCATTTATAACGCTACTGGTCCATCTGTGTAAGTCTAATTCGTCCAATTATAATTGGACGGTAATCTCACGCCGCTTAATCCATAATTCATTCGAAAGCGCAATAACGAACAAACACCGGAATTCAATTAGCGGGATTAGCGTGGGAAAAAATGTTGGCACTACAAGATATTATCAGGTATCAGCGGTAATGAAATTTTGGACGGTAGTTAAATAATTTGCGATTTGGGAATTGGCGCAGACTGTGGACGATTTGGGGTCTATATTATTATGGGACGTGTAAATCATTTTTGCTAACGTGAAACGGGTTTTGAATAAAATATCCGCACTGTTACGCATAGGACAGTTGTAGATTCTATCCGCAAGGCGCTGCTATCGGTTTATAATTAAATTTAATTAATCGGTGGATTGAATGAGATTTACTTAAGACAGTATAATTAGCTTACGCATCCCTGTAGTAATTCTGTGCGAATTTTTTACTGAACGATAAAAAATTTTTTGCGAATTTACGAATATTTTGCGAAAATCCTCGATCTTCACGTGCTAATATTTTGCACGTGGGATACATCGAGCGACTTCGAAATAATCGAAGGAAAAAAATCGGATTAATTTAATTAACGTAATTCGCACGCTCACCTATCCAATCAATTGGACGGCCGATCGAGTTTGACAGATCGCTAAATTCGCTAAACTGTATTGTAAACTCAATGAATTTTACGGTCAACCCTTGCGTACAGCGATATACCCTATATCCTATAACCTACCCCTAACCGATACGTTTAACGCTTTAGCTATTCGTACCAATGTATAATTAGTTTTCCAATCAATAATTTATCATTGAATTCCACCCTTGCTCCTAGGACCGTGCAATTACATGAGATGTATTACCAGAATACTCATTCCGCTATCCACCCCTGTTGTCGTTTGCAATAACGTTATTTCATATTCAATTAAAAAAAAACATCCCCCGGGACGTTACGCCTGATCTACTAAAAAAAAATTATTAAGCAAGGGATGATACGTTTTATAATTAAACACTGTCCATAACAGTGTTAATGAACAAAAAAGTTAATTAAGTCCCGAGTTAAAAATTTTTTGCAATACAAATTTTTAATTACAAAATTATAAATTTTTTAATGTCACGATGAACAGGAGTAAATACGATTTTAAAGTCACGCGTTAAGATGGAAAGTTTCTCCGATCGGAATTTCTTGTGACTATTGCAGGGGTAGTTTCTTGAGTCAAAAAGTTAGAGGGTTCGACTTCTGCAATTACACCCATTTTTTTTCGTCAACCCGTTAATGTCAATTCTAGCCGAAAATTTGAAAGGGCTCTTTCCACCCTCGACACTAGAGACTCCTCGCAGTAGGCGGTCGTACCACGAAAATGTCAGAAGCAATGCCAACCAAGAGGAACGCAATCACTGGCACGCAGCAATGGCCGGCATCGCCCACAAGACTAGGAAATCCTAATCCAACCAGTAAAGACGAAGGGTTTGACTTACCCAAGTCAACTATACATATACGATGACTGCCGCAGGAAATCCAACCCTTGATCCTTTTTTGTTCCAACTACCCCTAGAGACGAAAGAGCTTTATGCAACGTACGATGCCGCTCGTCGGCTTCAACGCGTTAATAGTTCGAAGCGTAAAAAAAAAGCTACAAACATTTTTAAGGGATGATTACTACCCTTATAATTTCATTCAATTTTCAAATATTAATCAGTCGGGATCCGAGCTTTGACCACGATATTCGAAAAAGAAACCCTTTTCGTTGGATGACTTTTTCAGTAATTTCAACCCTCTCCCAATCTCTGTTTATTTAATTCATCCCCTAAGTCTGTCAGGGGCTCTGCAATGTTCTTCTGGACTTGAGCAACAGGGAGACAAATACATATAAGATACCTTTGACATCTCGCTGATGGGATACGTGTCCCGGTAGATTTCCATGGGATATGTGAACTTGAACCATCCCCTATATTTACACCCTTATCGGGACCTCGCTCGTGTCGTAGACTGATTTTGATGGATAACTCTGAAAGTAAAATCTCTCTCGTGCTTCTTTCCAGTTTCATCCTTGGCATCTGTATTATCGACGTTTTTGTATGCTTTACATGCTTACTTCGCACCCTTAGCCATAAGTATACGTAGTGCGCGAATCAGTCCTTGGGTGGCGACTCGTAAGGGTGACTTTTTTTTCTCTACCCGTCCCGTCTCTCTCTACCGGATAACCAACAAAACGTAAAAGTCCCTAGGACTGACTACAGCCTTACGGACCTATACCATGCCGAGGTAAACACTCGGGCCAATCGCTCTGTGCTTTACTGCCCAACAACCCCTAGTCTGTTCTACCAACCCCCATCCCCCCCACTCTTCCGCCCTTCATCTTTTAGTCCCTTCAACTCGTCAGGATAACACACATCCTCCCCACTTGTCATCTCTAAGGACCGGTCCAGAGCAGACGCAATTCTTCTTACCCTTTGGGCTAATCATCCCCTTCCAAGAGACAACTTCTCAGAACTGAGAGGAAAGTTTGAGCACGAACATCCCTTCTAACGTTTCCATAGTTACCGACCTTGGAGAATGATGAACCCTCGTGGGTGAAACGATATCGTGATGAGGGTACCTAATTGTTCCATCTAGTAACTATATACAACCCCTGTGGTGGGTACATGTGTAAGTAGGTGTCAAGGGGTGTCTCCCGACGAAATATAATATGATGGAAGCAGATTTTTCACTTTGTTCGACAACGCAACAAACTTGCGTAGCAACGTCATTGTCCATTCTTAAATTTTAGAAAAAAATTGTAAGAAAAAAAACGTATAATTCACTGACTGTTTATCCTTTGATAAGATGATCAGGTTGATAAGATTTTTGCTTATAATTAAAAGTGCAACGTGAAATGACTTTTTCGCGTGTCTGTACTGTTAAAGTGGCTTAGCTGTGGGGTCAGGTTGGGTTGGTCACGTCGTCAGAGAGCACTGCAGCGTTACGAGTTAATTTAGGGACAGGATGCGAGTGAATAACGATTCTGAGCTTTTCAACCAAAAAATCCTTTTCCTTCTTGTAATGAATGTAAACGAGGAGTTTACGAGGTTCTTCCTTTTCGTGGGATTTGTCCTAAGGCGAGGGGATGTAGGGGGTTGGAATTTAACGTTTCATCGCGAATATTCTCCCTCGTCGAGTTATTCCTCGGCTTTTGTGAAAATGACACTCGAGAGGTCTGTCTGAAAAAGTGGATAACTCCAGTGGGAATAATTGAGACAATTTTACGAAGTCCCTTCGTGTGGACGCGGCTGTCTGGTCGACTGGTCCATTTGTCCACGAAGATGAGACAGGGAGATTGAATGATTTCAGTGTTAATTAAAAAATGTGGTGAAAATCTTGCTAGGGATCTGGAAAGGCTGGATAAGGGTTGAGAAAGGGAGGGCGTGGGGGGGAGGGCAAAGGTCGTACAAAGAAATCACTCGACTGCTTCATCCTATTGTTCGCAGGCGCAAGAAGAGTTGTTAATTCGAATTATTAAAAGTTTTCAAGATTTCTCCAGTCGGTGGCCCCGTCGGCGTTAGCCGCGATGGGTTAATTGAAATATTTAAATTGCAAATTAAGACTAACGAGACAGTCATGAAGCTTTATTGTTTTTTTTCGCATACGAACAGACGGGGCCTGGTAGCCTGTATTGATAATTTAATTGAAAAGAAAAAGTGAGGTAAGGCGATAAATTAGATTACATCATTTGGAATTATTTTTGAGACTTGAATAAGGTAGACATTTTTTTTAGGAATAATATATATAGATACTTCGAATTTTTATTTTTGAAACTATCTCCATTTAACGCTGGTAATTTATGTATATATTACTACTATATAACCGTAAATCATTTTTAATATACGTGGAATCTCAATTTCCCCCGATTCCCCATAAAATAGTATTTCCTAAAAAAAATTTACGACCCCACCGCGACATATTTCTCGGACCGTACGTCTCCGAGAATTAATCGAACTTTTCTATTAGAAGGTGGAAAGAAAATTGAAAATTGAATTTCACGTTTGGGAAAAGACTATGACCCTGTAGAATTTTCGGTCAACTCCTCACAAGGATACCATTTCCATCCTCGTGCACTGCACTTGGCTCACGTACACGGACTTGTATCCGCCTTAAAATGACTTGAAAACTTGGATAAAAGTATAATATGCAGCTCGCTCCTTTTTTTTGCCACCCCTTGCACTTGGAAACTACCCCTATATTGTAAAGTCGAAAAAAAATCTTTATAGTCTTACGAAACTTTTTCATCCCTCTCTCTTCAGTTTCTATGCAGATCAGACCTATGAAGATTCTTGGTGCATCTTGGGAAAATAAAAATTTCAAAAACAACCCCTTTATTCGTGTCTATGCAATAATCATTCTTATGCTAATTTATATTCCACAGGACATAGACATGCTACAACTGTTTGCATCCCCCGCTGGAAGGGCTCTGGTTACGGGTGATAACCAGCCGAGAGGATCGACGTCGACCTCCTCCTTATCTCGAGAGTCCTCATCGAGATTGAAGAGCGGCAGAAGAGCATCGGGTACGGGTACTGTGAGCGCCCCGACGTCACCCCCAAAGCAGCGTAAATCCAGCGCCGAATTGTACAAGGAGGCTGTGGAAATTTTGGGACTCACGTGCTCTCTGACGGACAGTTGTCGATGCATCGATTGTCAGGTAAGAAAAACAAAAACAAAAATAATAAAAAATAACAATTGCACGACACAGGATAATACCGCTTCCGTTACTCATATAGTTTTGTGAATTTAACATTTTTGTAAAATTTTTTTCAAAGTGCCACGAGCTTACCACTGCGAGGATGAATTTTCAAAGAGCCACGCTAAACCTGTTAATTATTTCTGATGTGATTTGACTTTTCCTAGTTTCCAAAAAAAATATTAAAGTCAGCGTTGATAAGGGAGATAACGTAGCATCGAGATCTGGAAGAAATTAAAAAGCCATATGAATGGTTATATCAACGTCAAAAAAATAAAGTCTGGTGTAGAGATTTTTTTTCTGCATTTTTTCTTTCTTTTTTTTCAGAGTAACTACTTCGACTGCGACGACGACTGTGGGGACGCCAGACCGGAATTGGCCGCAGGCACGCCGGTACTTCTGGACCACGCTCTCTCGCATCCCCTTACGTGCTCCATTCAGTAGCGACCACATAAAATTTAATTGTAAACCAGCCTGTACCACCGAACTATACATATACTTGTACCATATGTATACGTAGAGGAGAAATTTATGAAAGAAAGAAGAGAGGAGAGGAGAGCACAAAAGAAACCCTCTCGCTAAGCTGTCAAGCGTATATCGTCATAAGAGAAAGATGGAAGAAAAAAATAGAAAGAAGCCTGAAATCGAGAAGTAAGATTTTTTGAAGTAGCGATACGTGTCTTGTGCAAAGAAGAAATTCATAAGGAAAGAGAGAGGGGGAAAGAGAATTTGGTATACTTTTCTTTCTTATTTTTTTTCTTCCGTCACCCTCGTTAAAATCGAGAAAAAACATCAAGGGCCGAATACTTCACGTACGTCCCATATATCCTACGAGACATAAAAATCGTTACTGGCTATCTTTTTTTTATTTCTCTTTTTCATTATTTAATGCAAACGATCATGCCCATCCTGTAGGCACCGTTGGTAAAGACTGACTGAAATATTCAAGAGCATTCATATCCCTATCATTAAAGGTAACGTCAACCACGAGAGCAGCCATCCAGGGAAATTAACCATTGACATTACGCGTAAGGGCTGGCGGAGGGTGGTTGAGTTAAGGGAGGGATGGAAACAAAAAGTCAAGCCAACTTCCAAAAGCCAGTAAAGGTCATAAGTTATATAGAAGTTGAATTTCCGAAAGACGTTTCGACTCCCGAAGGGAAGTTCAGATGAAGAGTAAAAAGTTGTTACGTGGGATTATGTGCGTACAGGGTGGAGGGGGATAAAGTGAATTATTGACTTTTGAAAAGAAAAATTAAAGCAGGTATTACTGGGATTCCATTATTTAGAAAATTCGTCAATTATCGTTAAACGTTTATTTGTTAACGTATTTCAAAGTAATGTTGTGCTTTCACCCGAATTTTTGGGTATTGCAAAAAAAGTTATTCGATTGATTCGTTACCTTTCATTGGCTTTATATTTATTGTAAGTGACATTAATTCAATTGGAATTTTATTCTTTCTATTTGATACTTGAGTCCTTAATAAATTAGCAATAAGAAAAAGACGTTTGGTAACGTCAACTGCTATAGGGACAAACTTGTAAATTTTTTAATATTTTCAATCTAAAGAGAGTAGCACTTTATCCGATAAATAAATAAATAAATAAATAGATACCTCAATTTTTGACAGCTGTCTCCGAACGACCGTTTCACGTGCTGATATAAGGAAAATACTTTTAGCGTCATTGGATAGTCGAAATATTTAAACCGATAGATAACAAACTGAAAGATAACGAAAACGAACGAGTAGAATGACATTTAAAGGAAGGAAAATATTTAAAAAGAAAATTAATACTGTCAGGTGGAAATAACGGTGTTTAACGAATTCATTAATTCTAGTGGACAAGGTTAATTTTTAAACTCGAACTTTCATGTAATCACTAAGATTTCCTCGATATGACTGCGGATAAGTTGTTAGAAGTAAAAAGTCTTTGAAAAATTAAGATAAACGAGAGAAATTTTCTTTTTGACATTGTTATAGCGATTCGTT
Source organism: Trachelus troglodyta (assembly GCA_030142635.1). Classification (NCBI taxonomy): domain Eukaryota; kingdom Metazoa; phylum Arthropoda; class Insecta; order Hymenoptera; family Cephidae; genus Trachelus; species Trachelus troglodyta. The sequence goes on along the minus strand of JARQTJ010000410.1, from coordinate 4,725 downwards.
TTACCCTTTTGCCGTAAATTTGTATATAGGGTGTGTATAATTTAGAAAATCTGGCTTAAAGGATCGGATCAGTGGACGCTTAATGAATTGTGGAATGGAAATTATTAAAATTTTTTACCCTTGTTTATTTTTCCGCGTAAACCAAGTAAGATATTAAAAATTGAACGAACGATGGTTACGCACAGGTACAGTGTGAATTTTATATCGTGTCTAAAATACAGATCGAAAAGCATAAACTCACGTTTTGTTTCTGCTTTCGGACAGACGGACAGTCAGGAGTTAATTAAATGGACGATCCTTAAACGATTGTCTACGAAACTTCGTACTTGGCTCAAATTGGACGAATTTACCGATAAAACGCGACACATGCCAAACTTCGCCAAATTTATTATATATGTATATGTAATGAAGAGTCGCGCTGATGAATTGTCAGCGTAAGACATGGGTGAACCGAACTGTATAGTTACCAATTAACTGATTATCGATATACATGAAGAAAAAAAAAATTATATATATATATGAAAATATATTATATTTACTACACGTTTTATTATAACGATAACATAGCGAAGCGTTATCACGACACATATAACGCGTTTAACTCGTTACTAGGTTATTATATTATATAGATAACATAAATATATATATATAATATTAATATCGTTAACGTATATGTGAAGATAATGTTTTGTAAAATAATTCCATTACAATTTCATATTGGATCGAAAATTATAATAGCGTTTAAATTTACAGTCGTAGATGTTAGTAGATAATTATAGATAAATTATGTATTGTTATAACGATAAACGAACTTAGGGCCTGAATTCACACGTTTCGAAAGTCCTACATTCGTATTTGCACGAATCGCATTTAATATTTTTTTTCTTAATACTTTCGCTACTCGATTATTGCGTTGTCGTATAATCGCACGATCGGTGATTTTGCGAAAAAAGGGTACAAGAGTGCCAAAAATATACAAATGTATACAGACGCGTACATATACAAAAATGTACACCTGCACGCACACATTCGCATAATTATAGTCGGTGAACAAGTAAATAATTTCAAATGACAGATGAAAAGATACGAAGCACGTGGTCAAATTTCCTATTGGTATTTTTTTTGTTTCAAAAAAGTAATGTGTGAAAAATCAATAGAAAATCAGTGGAAACTATAACCTTTTGGAAAATGAATATTGGCAAGTGGAAAATTTTGCTATGCGAGTCACCAGCGCAAAACACGTGTTACCATCTGTCACTTTGAAGTATTTCACTCGTGGACAGATTATATTATGCATTAAACGAGAGAACGTACGACTGCACCATGAATGTATTGAAAAAGTGAGTAGGAAATTTTGGTGTACTCGCAAGAAAAATTTTCGAAGCAGCAGGAGAGTCTGCGAAAATTGACGCGTTGCTTCTAACATGAAGATACCGAAAAAAAAGGATGTATGGGTATCCAAGTGAAAATGGGGAATAACGATGGATTCGTGTGTAACGCGAAGTCAGATGCAAATCGACGTGTCAAATGTTTTTAATCTTAACGATAACGAGTCATTATTAATGATGATTGATAGGAAGGTGTTTGTAATTGGAATTAATTATCAGTAACGATATTAAACGTAGCTAGTGAGAATAACGTTTAATGAGTTGATTGAACGATTGAAAAAGATCGGTGCGATTTCAAAAAGAAATTTTTTTCGTTTTAATATTAAATAATTCGTTTTTCCTATGCGTACCTGTACACTGTATCGATTGGAGATCCGAAGTTGGTACAGTACGACCTGTTTATCAAAATCATTTTTTGTGAGATATTTTGAAAACTCGCCGATTTTTTTTCCATTTAAATCTTCGCCAATCAATGTAGGGATTATTATTGTATGCGAGTCTTTTATCAGATTAGCATTTCTCATCGACGAAAGTAATCCACGCGTAAATGATAACCTTTATGATAACGGATGGTGTCGTTAAAGCGTGAGAGCGAGAGAGAAGAGAGAGTGCGGAAGTGTGAGTGTGTGTAGGAGAGGCATGCGTATGAGAGGATATGCACACGTGCGTGCATGCTAATGAGATAGTAAGAGAGAAAGAGAGAGAGAGAGAGCAGCGAATGACACATGAAAAACAAAAATGGACCCGCGCGTCAAGCATTGATGAAATAGAACCAAAGCTTAAACGATTTACAATAAAGACTCTGCCTTTTTATCCGTCGCTCGAAGACAATGCAAACAGAGGAGAAGCGAACAAATTATATGACGAAGAATATCAGAGACAAGCAAATCTTATATTACGATTGCGAATAACGGACTCTTGGAATATGATTAACGAAACGATTTAATAAATTTAATTTCCGTTTGAAAAGCTTGTCTCTTCCGCTATTCCTACATCTCCTTGATTAGATTTGTGTTTCAGGCAACCAATATAACCCACGAGCGGACTCATAAGATTTCGCACAGGGGTGGCTGGGAGATGCTGAAAAGGTTTGTGAAATTTTGCGATTCTTCTACTTTGATAGTCTGTATTTCTGCAAACTGAAGGCTCCATCTATCGGAAATTAGGCTCCAGTTCAACACCGTCTGCTTCAATTTTCAAGAACTATCGCAGGTGCTTAACAGCGACATCCGACGGAGTTTACAGGTACTAACAAAGCTGCTTCCACGTAAAAGCAATTTTAGGAGATATTTTATTGAATTCTCGTTGCGTGCCCTCTAGCGGAATTTTCCGGAATCATCGTAGGTTTTTCACAGCTCTAAAAGTAAGAAAGAAAACAGGAAAAATATAAAAGATCGCGATTGATGGAATAAATCAAAGAGTAGAAGTGAAAAAAGGGACGGGTGAAAAGGATCAAGAAAAAACCAATAGGCGGAAGAAGAACAAAGACGTACGGGTGGAGAGAAGCTGAAGAAAAAAAAAAGAGCGAGAATGCGCGAGATAGATACATTTATTACTGTATATAATAATTCTCAACAGTGGTTAAAAGATACAGAAAAATATGAACGAACATAAAAACAAAATTCTAAAACAGGAATGTAAAAATTGAAGTCTATCGTAGTATACTTCCTAGTGTTACTATAGGAATTGTAATGCTATCAAAAGAAAAAGCTGCTCTGCAATTACTCAATAGTGAAACGGCTATTACCAAAGTAATCAAAGCTTAAAGAAACTTAAACCTGTGATTTTACATATGTGGATCTTACGTCCGTAGCCTAATCATTTGTATGCGGCGATGACCAGTGACGGACTTCAATGATGTGTCGAAACAGGATGCAAGCGCCTCATTCTAACCGTAAAGTGCCATATGTCGAGAGGTCCGAAGATAAATAGATCGCGTAGACATTCGGGGCGACTGCGGTAAGTTCCAATGAAGAATAAAAAAGCCACAAAGAAAAAGCGTCTATTTTTAGCGGACAGCTGTCCAAGCTGCACTCTTATGAGAGAAGATACTCCATATTGGTAAGGCATTGGCCGAGTCGGATGCTTGCCTTTTACAGCCTTTGATACTAGAGATTTGAGAGATGCTAATACAGATTATATAAAAGTAATAAGGTATTCGGGAGGAAATAGATAGATAAATAGAAGCAGGGTGAATATGAAGGAGGGACAGAGGAAACGTATCTGAAGAAGTATTTTCGTTCAAAATTCGATCAACACTCCAAGCGAAATTCCCCGGGACTACCGCAAATGGTCAACAGCGCCGCCTGTTAGCATATTCTCAAACTAAAAAGTAAGTCCGCTATAGGGGATCGAACAAGTGATTCTTTCGTTATGAAACTGATTCGCTGTCATTCTGCTACTATAATGCTACTATAAATATAAACTAGTGGCAAGCGAATTAGAACTGAATTTAAAATTGATTACTGGGGGCAGCACCTCTCTATAACTTCGAAATGCGAACCAGTGATGAGTAGGGAGATGCACAACGCTACGGTTTTAGGCGATACCAAAATCGTGGCGCTAAATCGTAGCGGCGAGTCTGGAAGTAGGATTTTGCGATCATCGCTTCCGTCGACAATGCGAATCCCGTCGTAGCCGAGATAAACGTGAACACGAACCCGTAGCTTGGCGGGCAGAGGTTCTCCGCTACTCACCGCTGGGTCCCAAAGCAACCCTTAGAACGAGACGGGGAACGATAGAACTTCTCAAGAACTATTGAAAAATCCTATCGCTGAAATATTTTTAAGAAAGTGGAGTGCCAACTTGACACTCGTGTAGCACCTCAATTTTTACTAAATATTTTTGGATCTTGATTTACTTTCAAAATTTATTGAAAATATAAAATTGAGGATAAATCAAAATTTCGCAGAACATACAGAGTAGATAAAAATGGAATTGAAATTGTGGAATATCGAAAATAAATTACGTTCAAACTGAAATATCAATAAATTAGGTGTTTGGAACAATAAAATAATAAATTTAATCAATAAAGTAAAACATTAACACTTAGAAATCGGAAATTCCGGCCAAGCATATTTAGAAGTACTGGAATTTGCCCAAATTTGTGTACGCGCAAATTCGTCGCGCAGGACTCGGCGAGTGGGAGCAGGCGGATGGTGGGGGGAGCGCTCGAGGCAGTGCCCGGACTCGGAACGCTCATTCCTCCTCGAGCCGGTCTCCTATACTGGTCCTTTGGAATCACCCCACTTATGCTTTTCCAACCTTCTTCTCTTTCTATACTTATTTCTTCTTTACTTTCTTATTTCTTTTAACTTTCATTATTTACTTTTTGGCA
>JARQTJ010000408.1:40752-51403 GCA_030142635.1 Trachelus troglodyta | reverse complement strand
CTAGATCATATAATTGGCAAACATGTAGTGACTTAAGTACTTGGCCTCAATAATATGATTTCAATAGTTTTTGTTAGAGGAATTCAAAGCACTCCTGTACTTGGCGTAGTTTTTTACACGTAAGTGTTTTTTGGGGGATAAGAATCTTTCGAACTTCTCTTATGTATTTTAAGAATTACTAAAACCGGTTTTAAAAAATAATTAAATATAATATTAATGCTACATAGAAATAATATTTTAATGTAACTTGCACATATTTCAGGATATATTCGATGTAATATTGCGTAAACGCAACATTATAATATTATATACACATATTTCTGGAAGTTACCAATCTATTATTACATTGAAGTAGCAAGTTATGTCACCTGTATACATTCGCACATGTAACAACTATTGCGTAACTTATTATTTCCAAGCAATAGAACTGTTATGAACCGTATTTAGTGGGATAGAACAGAATACTATTGTAAGCATTACATCAAAGCGTCACATTTAGAGTGTGTGCAGTGTATCATGGAGGTCATATTACTAAATAAATACTACAGAATTTTATTCTTATTGACTTTTGTTCGTATTCATTTTTTTATTAGTAATAAACAAATAGTATATAGTTTCTTAATACATCTTAAACACCATAATCATTTAAAAAAAAACTTATTCCAGTAATAAAATAGATCAATGTTCTTTTTTATCTTATTATTATATTATTATGATTTCTGTTACTCGTCGTCACTCTTGTTATTGTCGTTGTCGATACGTCTCGTTCGATTTAAATCACGTGTACATCGTTGTTTGGCGAAGCGAAATCATGGCGATACTGTTGTCTGAAAATAACTTTTTTTTTAAATTGAGTGAACAGCTAATAAAGATTCTGTAAAGATAATAACTAAAGCTTTTCAGGTGTTCGCATAATATTGTTATATCTCTACTGCAGAATCCTAATCAATTGTATGTTACGTCGTACAAATATCGAATTTTGGCATGAAAATTATTGCACGCTCGTATAATCATTTATACTTTGTTGTCGTTGTAAATAATATTGAGTACGGCAAATGACCAGTTCAAAATATATTGTACACGCTCGCTCAAGGACGCCATCCTAGCAGGAGGACTGTCACCTGCATTACCAATTCATTAAAACTTTATTTTTAACCAGTCCTCGAATATGTGTAAAGTTCATTGCAATTTGCGTTATCTCATTTATTCTGCTCCATTAACAATATGATAAGAGTATATGAAAATCATTATTATCTCCTGCATACAAGATCGCAACATCATTGCGCATAATAGCAATGTAAAACTTGTTACATACTGACAATTTAACATTGATATATGAAAATGATATATGCTATACAGTGCTTGTAATATCAAAAAGGGACTTCTGAGCAATCTAAAAGTTTGTGACGTTTTTCCTGGGTTCTGTCTTACATGTTGGCTTCGTGTTATATTACATGTTACATAATGCTTTGTGATTGTTATATTTATGTTATATACCGGTGCTAGTCGGGATGTTCTACGGATACAATGACTTTATGAATATTTTAAGGATTAATGGATATCCATGAAATGTTCTCCCATGCCCATGATGTCCAGGACCAATAACGAACGAATGAAATGCTTACAGGATGTCCTTGCGCAATTACGACAAATAATGGACGTCCAGTGAATGTCTCGTTCTCTGTGGGAACGTCGTAATTTACAATGTAACTTCCTTATTCTATTGTCGTAAAAAAAAGTGTTCATTTTAAATGTTGCACGTAACGCACAGATTAGGTATGTTGACGTTACGTAAATCAGAGACACATTGTAACTAACGCCCACGTCGCATGTAACGTTGCGTTTGCTGGGACATTTAAGAAAAAATAATTCATTAATATATCTCCCGATGAAGTTTAATTCGGTTAAGAATTCCGTTTGCACAACTGGCACAACTTCGTTCGATGTAGTCGTGCAATTGTTAGACTGGCTTGTCAGTATGAGATACCATCATCAATTGACCCCAGAACCATGAGGCTGCACATTGCTTCAATAACACATATACGTATATCACCGTGTTACGCAGAAAATAGATTTAATGAATCATTGTGAGACTCTTATTCGAGAAACATCTGTCCTTTTACATTGTTTTTTATTTTCCCCTTGGAAACATTCTTGTGATGTCTTTATATCTTTATACCGTTCTCCATCCAAGTTATTGATTCCTCTAGTCAAATATGTAACACGTTACATTCATCTTCGTTATGTAAATTTGTTATTGCCTTCTCGCACTACTAGTACCCAATAATAGCCTAGTTATGTACCGATTCTCGTAAAATCATATATGGGTATCTCATTATGTCAATTATATGTTGGACATATTTCATATAGCGCGGACTAGTGCTCGGACTGTAATAATTATTTCTGATCTCGACAAATTTAATAGGAGGCTTCTACGGATTATATTAATCATCTGACCGTCTATTCTGACCTCATAATTACGCTGCTTGAAAAAATCAAATTTACATCGCATAGAGTTCTATATAATTTCATTTGCCGTTGTGTGATGTGTGAAATTTATTCTTTGTTCTGAGCCGGAACATTAACTATAAATAAAATCTGCATACTCGCCACTTCACGGAGAAAATAAGAAAAGCTGACTGTAGACAGCTAATTTGATGATTGCGAATTCATTCTGAAAGTGTAAAATTTATACTTTAAGTGTATTTTATAATTTCCAAGATAAGTATACTTCTGAAAATTATGTGGAAAACGTTCATTATATTTTTGTGAATCTCTTTAATAGATATTAATATATCTGAAAAGGGTCACCAAAGGGACCAAGATGTCGTATATTCAATATATTTCTCTTCATTGGCTGATCGGTCGACAACCCACGGAGTTTCTTCAGTTCCTAAAAGTTCTGAACGATGTCGTAACTTCAACTTCGAGATGTCTGGAACACGTCCTATGTCCTACTTCGTCATATCTCAATTAAGTGGAAAGTAAGACGTCTTTATCACAGCATTTTGATCTGCGACTTTTGAATATATCTTTTGTCACATACTCAAAATTCCTCGAAACAAAAGAACATCAAATAAGCATCTGACGTATCGTTGGTAAACAATACATTTTTAATTTTCGCTCAGAAATTATCGGAACTATTCGGCAAGTTTCGAAACCATTCGACTACTGTGCAAGCCTGCACATCTTCAAGCCAAACACGCTATATGTCATTTGTTCTCTCTCTCGCATTCGTTCTCTCTCAGATCGCGGTAAACACGGGTAATAACAAGGACAAAAGAAGGCTACGTGTATGGCGTTCCTACTTGTTTTATGTCTTTCACTATTCTACAATGCAACGGAACACGGAATACGGGACACGCCGCGGTATTCAATTGTATTTTTGCAATATTCCATTGGATCCTCCAAGAAGGAGAAAATCGTTTTTAACACCGAGCGTTTACTAAATTTCTATGATTTTGGCTACGTCTCAGACGTAGCAACGATAAGGAAGATGGTTGCTAGGGTCTTCGTAGTTTACGGATCACGGAACGGAGCATCGAGCATGTCCCGACTCTCCTGTTCCGTGCACCGTAACGGCTTATGTGAGAAAAACAATTGCCCCGCCAATATTTTAATGCGTGAAATGTCATTACCTGTCACCTGTCATTATCTTCCAATATATAAATATTAAAAAAAATGTGTATGCGTTTATTCATATGGATAAGTACATCATTACTTCATTTTTAATGTCACGATGACCTTTATCGTAGAGAAATTTGATTTCTCTAACGATATTGATAATGACCTCGTCTATAGAGTTGGTAATGACAGGTGACAGGTAATGACATTTCACGCATTAAAATATTGGCGGGGCAATTGTTTTTTTACGTGAATACGTAATGAAATACGGAGTACGGAACGTGATGAGCAGCATCGAGCATGCCCCGTTCCGTAATCTGTAACGGCTTACCTGAAAAAAACAATTGCCCTGCTCGGTTTTAAAAACGATTTTCTCCTTCTTGATTTGAGGATCCAATGTAATTAGGGAAATATAAAGTTGAATATCGCTCCGCTTATACGTTCCGCGATACGTATTCCGTTGCATTGTAGAATGGCCTTTATCGACCCTAGCAACCGCTTCCGTATCGTTGCTATGTCCAAGACGTAGCCAAAATCGTAGAGACTTAGTAAACGCTCGGTTTTAAAAACTATTTTCTACTTCTTGATTGGAGGATCCAATGGAATTAGGTAAATACTTCCGTTGCATTATAGAATGGCCTTTAAGGTTAATATGTATAAAACCATTCAATATATACACTGTGACGTTAAAATACGCGTCACAAAAGTCCCGAATGTAGAACTAGCGTGTTTTAACTACGGGACGCATTACCGTCCCTCGGGAGAGTCTCGAAGAGTACCGGCCAAGAACTCCAGGGTTCAAAATAGTATAATAGTAGCAGAAGACTAATTATTTTTGTTCCGTACAACTATTTCATGCGTTTCGTATCCGGCCACCACCATCACCGTCAGCGTTTCGCCGAGGGAGTAAAGAGTAGCCACGCCTAGACAGATCATCGGTCTCAGCCTCGCTCGAAGGAAGTCGCCGCCAGTCCCGCGAGGGAACGTGGAGACGCACGACGCCACCAAGCGCCTCCACCCCTTAGCTGATGGTTCCCGAATCAAGTAGGAAGCCGATACAGCATAAAACATCGCACTGGATCTTCCCGATCTCGCAGTACCGCCGGTACGAACGTCCCGCGAAGGGAGCGTCACCACTACCGAAGAGGATGGACGGCTCTGGAAGCCGTCCAGGTGCGAGGGGTTGCTACCCTCCACCACCTATTCGTCCCGACAGGAGTCCGGACGAAGATCAACTCCGGACGAAGTATCCGGACAACCCTAGCCACGGCAACGAGTTGTGACATCCCGAAGAGTCCCGAGTCCCCCGAACAGGATCCGTCGCGAGGACTAGGATTAAGAATTAATTAACGGAACCGTCCTCCGGAGTATGAAATAGTATCGTTTACAAGGAGGCTACGGTTATAAACTGTATATCGTTCGGCGTCCTTCTCGTAGGGTTGAGATGATAGAATTATCGTTAAAAATATGTAAAGAGACATTTGAGTCCGGTGACATGTTTTAAAAATTAGCGCGAGGACCTACGATTGGCGATTACCTTCGACGTCGACGTCTTGGCCGGTGCTGAACGTGAAGTAGTTGTCTCGAAGCCGAATATTGTACCGAAACAGAATATTGTACCGTTCACGGTAAGCGTCTCGTCGTCGAGAGGACGAAATCTTTTCCGTTGAAGCAATTCCCGTTTAATTGCGGATTTTTATCTCGTTGATACTTTCCTCCCGGTTTCGGCTTAGGAGACGATCGCGTAACGTACAGAAGGAAAAGATTCCGTGCCTACTGCTTGAACTTAATATTAATCGTAATTTATTGTCTAGCGTAGAATTTGAATATTGTGCCACTCTCGGTGACCTTGGAGAAACCTAGAGAACTTACGAATCACGCTTCCCGTGATAGGGTCATTATATTATTGCCTTTTAGAAATTGTTGTTAAGGCTTGCTTTCGAGAGGCCATTTGTTTCGTGGTATTTATCGGCCTAAAGACTTTCTGTATTAAAGTTTGTTAAGTTAATATTTTCGTCAGTCCTCTGAGACCACGCATTCCAGTTTCGTATAAATTATCTGATATTACCTTGATCATCACTATTTTCTTTGTGTGGAATATTGTATGGGGACTTCGAAATTCTGATCCAACACTCGAACCGATTCGTACCGTTACTCGTCGAAATCATGTGCTAGCAACGTCCTTAGAAGGGCGTAGATATTTTCGACCTCTGTACGCGTAGCTTAGTATCGGCTGCGGATTATTTAACGCGTGAGATCGGCTAGTATCAAGTATCGCCGTGCAATCGCGCGTCCTACCGTGGACTCCGTATCGCGTGACCTCCGTCTTAATATTCCCGAACTTGTTAATTCCATTGTTATTTGTTACTATTTTATTTTGTTATCAGAAGTCCCAAATAAAGGGCCAATTGTTAATTTTGGTTACTGTTATAATCGAGGGTTTTCAATGTCTTACACCTTACCATCTGTGCGTTCCCTGCTCCTCTACCATCTCGTTACGATTTGGACTAGTCGGACAACTTCTCTTCTTTCCTCGGAAATTTTCCTTACCTTCTCGTGGCACAACGGTGTGCCTGGCGCCCAGTCGGCTTTAGTATTAAAGGATTCTTTCTTTCCAGGTTTTCGGGGAAAAGAAGGGGATATCGAAGTTTGTGACGCATTACTGTATCGCCGCCGTTAGTCTAGGAGTTTTGCCTAGTCTAAAAGTATCGTCACAACACATAATATATTTAGAGGGTATATAAGTATGTCCACCCCCTAAAAAAGAATAAAACAATCCCCTAGGTGCCAAACAACAAGTGCCAATATTTATTAACAAAATTTTCCATTCTCGCCCGCGGTCGGCATGGCACATATATATGTATATATATCTTTTTAATAGCATTATTATAATCTGTGTCCGAAATCAATGTATTTCATTAACAGTTCGCAAACAATGCAATCTGCGTACAACTTTTGTCACAACGTCGTACTGAAATATATTTATTTTTTTTATTTTAGCACAAAGGAGGGGTGTCGATAAGACCCTTTATCGGCCCCCTTGAATTTTCGTTCATTTTAATATTGTATTTATTGGATTACACTAAAGATTTACAAATATATATAGCATGAGCTAATATTCGCTCTACTTTTGTGTTTAAGGTAAATATTTGATTTACAGGTGATGAGAATAAAGTGACAAAATATACTAATTAATATCATAATTATCGGTTTTATTTTGACAAAGCAACCTTATATAGGGTGTCCCATTTGAAAGAGGATGGTTGAATATCTGTTTAAATAAGAGCGAGACAGCAAAATGTGTCAGACGAATGTTGTAGGGTACGAAGGAGGAAAATCTATTATGCTTCTATGTTGCCAGCATAAAGCCAGTTTTTTTAAATGGCAATAACATTTTTGAAGCCCCACAAGTTGTGCGTCTTATCGATAAAAATTCAACCATACCTTTTTTATGATTTTTTTTCATCGATTTTCGATGAAATATCACACGAAAATGGAACAAAATGTGACTATCTCCATTTAGGCCATTCAGGTTCTTCGGTCTGTTATTGGAAACTTTCGACGTCGGCTGGAGCTGTGTTTCGCTGAAAATGGTGGCCACATCGAACATCTCCTACAATAAGTGTGCCATGCACCTACACAATCACACACGTGCAACATGTGAAATAAAACATGTAGGAAAGCTTCAATAAAGATAATCACATTTTGTTCTATTTTCATGTGATATTTCATAGAAAATCGATGAAGAAAAGCATAAAATAGGGTATGGTTGAATTTATCTCGATAAGACGCACAACTTGTGGGGCGTCAAAAATGTGATTGCCATTTAAAAAAACTGGCTTTATGCTGGCAAAATAGAAGCATAAATAGTAGGAGCATAAATTCTATTCGCACTGACTTTCCCCCTTCGTACCCTACAACTTTCGTCTGATACATTTTACTGTCTCGCTCTTCCTTAAACAGATATTCAACCGTCCTGTTTCAAATGGGACACACTGTATAAGGTGTTCCTCCAACTATTAAAAGTCGATCGGGGCTAAATTGAAGTTTTGGAAAGAAAATATAGCAAAATCAGTCAATCAGTGCATTGTCATGCATTATCAAAAATTCTAATCATTATTTTTTTTCTATGTGCGCAGTGTAGTAACACGACAATTTTTATGTATATATCTAGCTTATGTGTTTGTGCAGCATATATGTGAAAATCGTTTTGTTACTCGGTTCTGCTCTATACAAAATAACTACAAAAAATATCGCAAAAACTACAAAAATGAAACATTTTTGCAAAACAAGTCAAGTTTAACAATTATTTTCATAAAACTCCTATCAAGTAACACAAAAAGTATGTGTTTTTAAAAAAACCTATATCTTTTATGATATAAAAAAATAAGAATGATCTAGATAATAAACTTAAAAAAAAATGATTTAGGGGGGCCGATAAAGGGCTTTGTCGACACCCCTCCTTTCCATGGTTCTATGGAAAGTCACGCGTGACTTGCTAAGCATTGCATTCTTGTGAACTGTCAAAAACACATTGAGCTAGTCGACCGACTACTTCGCTAAGTACGGACTAATGCAATTTAACATTAACGAGTATGCGAATATCTACACATGTAAAACAAATGTATACAAGAACTTAGCAGTGCAATATAGATGGTGTATATAGTATGCACGTACATTTCCACGCATGTTCACTAAGGTATATCTGTATTTGTATGCACGGAGCAAATACTGAACGGCAAAAGTTTACACAAAAGAATACGAAGCACAAGATTAATTTTTAATTCAAGACCTACGCCCAATATACTCGATCATAAAATATATATTTCTGACCAAGTATTCTCAATTTATTGTAGAAATGAGTCTTGTTAAAATCAATTCTATTGCCACATAATACAAGATACAAATTACTAGAGGCAACTTCCAGTAGCTCTGTGATAGTAAATTATGATTATAGATGGCATACAGGTATGCGATGGCATATAACAATACAGTTGAAGTACTTTGGACAGATACATACCAGTGTTTTCGGCAAGTTGGCCTACGTATTTAGAAAATGGTAAGAGACTAGGAATTATTATGATTTTATATGTACACTTACATTGTATATATGAACAAAGTCAAAATTAAGAAATAATTACTTGACACAAGCAGAAAAGGAACACAATTTTGAGAAACGTATTGAAAAACATTAAGCAAGTTTTTTGAGAATTTCTAAAAATCCTATTCGTAATCACACATACGCACTATACACAATGACACATTCCCGCATAGGCGTACGACCATCTTGAAGTCTGCAATTCTACTACTCTCCGCTATGGTTAACTATGATTTGCTGTGTGCTGTAATGGCAAATGGCAATGAGATTCGATGACGCGTACGATGCGCCCCCCTTTACCAGCTGTACAACACTAACCCGTTTTAACGATGTTACCGATATCAATTCAAATCGAAACTAACGTAACCATAAACTAGCCGAGTATCACTCATTGGATCAATACTCCTTGCTAAACAACAGTCTTTGTGACACGCATGTAGATATATCCTAATATCTTTATTACCTTGAATATTAAAAATTGACATCATTATATATTTGTAAGGTGATGCTATTGTATATTGCTAGATACAAGTTAATACATAGGTGGGACCTACTCTAGTGTTTATAGTACATTCTATAATTGATCCACGAATAGAATGTGAAATCTGAGGAATTCTTAAAAGATAGTACAAACATACACTTATATTGACGGATGCATGTAACCTCCTACCGTACCTACTATTTCAACAATATCATTCTTCGTTCTTTCTGATAATTGGCATATTTTTGATCGACATATAATAAATTAATTAATATTCACTGTTCACTGTAAGACTTTCGTTTCAAAATACAACGTCTTTACGTGAAAGCTATTCTGTCAATTGTGTAATGTAGGATTAGAATGAATTTAGGTGATTCATGCGTCATGGCTTCGAAAAACAACGCTGCGCGGAGAGAAAGGAAAACAATTACTGCCAGTCATCGTTATTTGCAGATTTGACGTAGTGTGATACTTACGAGACAAATAATATCATATGGTTACATGAACACATAGATTCAAGAAGCCACTATAATTATTAAACAAGTTGCTGTTATCTCAGAAAATGTAATGATATACTCAAAAGTATTTGTAAAAAAAATGAGCTATGTTAGTATACATATTTATTATACTCCCTGCATTACCTTGGTTATGGTGCATGTTATGTATGTTATGTAGTTATACAATAATCTAGTTATAAAACAAAATTACTATTTCATTAAAGATTACAAACCCTGAAGAATTTTATTTTAAATATCGACTTATGAAAATTTCAAATTGAAGAAGGTTAAAGTATTGTCTTAAATTAATGATTATTCGTTGAATTTATACTATGATACAATAACAGATTTTTCATAATTTTTCAATCATCGATGTGCTGTATTTGAAGATCAATATTGGTTTTCATTCCCAAAAAAAATCAGGATCTGTTACTGACCGTTTTGTAAAAGCAAATTGTTTCTAAAGGTATACTAAAAGTGTGTGTAAAAGTTTAAATTTAATATCATTTGTTGAGAAAAATTGAGTTCGGTAGCAGCGTTTTGGCTACGTATTTATTGTAAGGCTTTTCTACGACTACACAAAGTAAAGATACGCCGCAAAACCACAAATCAACTGATCACGACTGTCATTCAATCTCACAGATGTATTTTTATCTGCAAAATAAGATAAAAAAGTAAACACAAATTCCGCACTCCGCGCAACCAACGGAAAACATTAGGACGTATGATACAAGATTTAAAATCGAGATATAAGAAATATACGAAACATATAGTATAATATATTCTAGAAATTGTTAAATTCTGTGTCATATGTATACAGGGTTAGTCAGTAGAAACGCACCAGCAGAAGTTGGCCGCAAGTGGTCGGCACGGGAGTGTGGCCTCTTCAAAAAAATGACATGTGACTGTGAACGATTCCCATAAATGCAAACTGACAGTTCGCATAGCAAT
>JARQTJ010000408.1:18106-31220 GCA_030142635.1 Trachelus troglodyta | reverse complement strand
ACAAGAGATGCTTCGAGTAAAGAGTCTCGGCGGGCCGTGCCCTGTACGGCAGGTTGCCTGTACTTGGCGCGAGACTCAACCGAGTATCTTGATCCAGTGAAATTTACTACTATGCGGCTGTAAAATTTGACTGCTTCAGCATAAAAATTCCTGTGATTATTCGGAAAAAATAAAAACTGTATTAATGACACATAAGCGGACAGAACAACGACGCGTAGTGGTCAGTAGACGTGAGTTTCCGGTGAGGCTGTACTTGCGGTCCTGGGAGTCAATTGTGTAACGCAAATGTAGTGAAAATACGACAAGTGTATATGTAGATGTTAACTAATTGCGTGTTAGAGTCAAAAAAAGACAAGCAGAACCGTTGGCTAACAGCTATTCACTTTTAGCATTTTTACTACATTTGAGTTATACAATCGACCCCGAAAATTGGACTGATTATAAATCGCAACATTTTTAGCATATTTGTCAACTCTCAAAATGATACCAGTTTGTATAGTAAAACGTAGTGGGCGCATTATCTAAAATGTTTATTTTATCTGTAATATTGAATGAAATTATACTATGTCCTAGGATTATCCCGCATTACATTGCAATTTTTATTAGAAAATTTTCTCCGTATAGGTATCGGCACTAAAATATTATACATCTTTTATAGCGTCCTTTAAAGATTTTTCTGTAAAAGTGTCTTAAAAAAATGCATGAGTAAAGGTCGTAATGTTTATGTTCGTTGATTTTTCGTAGACACTAAATTTTACCACAAAATTGGCGTAAATATTTCCATATAATTTGCTTTGATTAGTCATTGACTCTTTCCAAAAATCCAATCAACTTTCCATGGATTTTCCAGATAAATGAAAATCGAAAATAAGTCTATGGTTAGTGTATTTTTTCCGTCGACATTTATAATATAACGGTAAGTCGAGGCGAAAGTCAACGTGAAAATATGCGTTGAGCGGACCCGCTTGGGTAGTAATAGTAATATAAATAAAATGTGGTTGTCTTGTACCATAAATACGGTGTAACTAACTATAAATACAGTTCATTTAACTGCAAATATTTCACTATGCCACAGACTACTTCTTACAGAAAGGCATTATATGAATTGTCGATGAAACTATAGGAATATGCATTCTCATTTGTTGCCACAGTTGCAGCGATACATGGTTCATATTTTAAGGCTGGATCTTCATACGGGCGCCAATGTTCGGATGTAGGATTTTGGTTGGTGGAAAATGATAATTTTTCTCCTACCAGCTGGTATCCATCAATCAAAGTACCGCGTTCGAGTGCTAGTGTCTGTATGAAAATCTAGCTTAAACTAATAGCAAATTGCCTGCAAAGCTGGCAGTGTAGTTCAATTCTTTAAAAATTAATTCATCACTATTCACCGATAATCAGTGAATATTCAATCGCAATTATAAGTATACCACTGAAAGTTATATAGAGGATAACATTAAAAATTTGAAGGTGATGAAGAATTATTGGTATTACAAATATAAAGTATTATAATATTTAGACTGTCAACATCTCAAAACAATATAATAACTATTACAAAGAATGTATTGAATATGTATTAAACGATATGCGAATATGCATAATTACTAAAAAAAAGTGTGAAAGTGTGTGGTGCAAACGATATGAATATTTATGATGTCTTGAAAATCTTCGATGAGGTCCGCTTTCGTATTCTTCAGTTATTTATTTCTTAGTGATAGCAAAAACTTTGCTCAAGTCAATCACTGAATAGGCATTTCGTCTAAGTTGCATTTCAACAAATTCTTTAAGAGCATCGTATGCAGATATCATGCCCCGTGTCGCCGGTGTTACAAAACCTGGAAAACACGTGTGATAAATTCTTATGTTTTCATTCAGATTTATTATTCATTTGAATGATACTGGTTACCATACTTACACTTATATTTTGGCTGGTGTATGTTAAACACATGGAGGTAGAAACAAAACTGATTGTACAGTTTTGTTTCTGAGTACTAAAAATATCAATGAATAATTTCATGAAATGGTAGT
Organism: Trachelus troglodyta; assembly: GCA_030142635.1. Classification (NCBI taxonomy): domain Eukaryota; kingdom Metazoa; phylum Arthropoda; class Insecta; order Hymenoptera; family Cephidae; genus Trachelus; species Trachelus troglodyta. The sequence goes on along the minus strand of JARQTJ010000408.1, from coordinate 29,192 downwards.
ATACAAGTATTATTACATATATCTCACAGTAATTGTACAGTTAAAAAAAGAATGGAACAGCAATGCTTACAATTCGATGCATATTACCATCATGACATTTATTGCATCTTGGATACGTCTTATTAGAATCATGTGGCACCTGTCGTGTCACATTACCACAAATTGGATTTTCACATTCAATGCGACCAATATAATATTCAGTAATAGCTTTTCTTATAGCAAGCTGTAAGTCGTTTTGAATAGCTTTGGCATATGTCCATGGTGGTACATGGCAGTTGACGTTGGAACACGCAAATAATGCTGGCTGATTCTTAGAATGCTGTAATAATTATTTACGTTTCAGGAAAAGAAACTTCAGCTTTACTTTAAAGAGTACTTACAATTTTAACTAATATTTCCGTAAGCGTGATTTCAGCTTTACATTGTTCATTGCGGCACTTGAACTTAAAAGGAATACAGTATTTATATCTGTCTTCATTCATTGATAAAGGGATTTCAATATCCTGCTCCTCGTGGATGATTCGTGTAGACTTGTAAATGTCTTGTAAACCTATGAAGTAATACCATTTTTATTAAAGAGAGAAGTATTTTATAAAATTGAAATACTGATCGCGAATATAAATAGAAATGATTATAGTCACATCTTGTTTACTAAATTATATATAACTAATAGAGCTACTCCGCAGAACACATTTTCATTAAAAATATGTGTTTACTTATGATAGATTTAGATGCAGCCTTAGATTAATAACTACGTTTCCATCGTACAAGATTTAAATAGTATTAACCAATCGTGTGCAACATTTGAGGAGAATATACGAATGTGATTGATTGTTCTTACTTAAATCGTGCACAATGGAAACGTAATCCACATTACCTAGATCCTTTGCCAACAGGACATCATCGATATTCTGTATTGGATTGCAAATACGCAGAACGACAGGAAATATTTGATTCATTAGATAATAGTCAGTATCCACCTTTAGCTCATCATTCTTCTTAAATTCATCAATGTGATATGCCCTCTCTGTTGCTGATTTGTTTGTACCATCCTAGAATTATAGATAATCGATTGACAATGCTAAATATATATTGGAAAGTTCATGCTCTTCTCGTAATTTCCATACATTGCATATAATATATGGAACGATGTCTCCACTTTTCCACATTCTTCCGCCCTTTTCGTTTAGTCTCAGTGCTACAATAACGTGTGGCTGTTTTTGATCAGGGTAGTCTTCCGGGTTCTTGGAAAGTTGTTTTGTAATAACAAGTGATGATAGAGGCACTTGACCTTCTCGAACAGATTTTGCAATATTTTGCAAGATTTCGTGAATGTTTTCCAATTTCGTGTCTATAGATTTATCGCAGAGAAGTTGATCCAGAATATTTCTGTCATTACAAAAATTACATAATTTTAAGTATATATCTTAAGAATTGGTTGGAATACGGAGTGTTAATTCGGCCGCTGAGAGGTATAGGACAAGCACAAACTATATGTTGGTAAGATGTTTAGCTCTACAGCAGTTTGGGGCAGTATGGTAAATAGTTTTGGTAAGAATTACAAATAGACTCGATCGTTATTAGATCAGCATCACAGTAGGTTCTGCAGTAACATGACATGCACTTATTGAAAATTTCGTACGTCGAAAAATATATTATTGATTTTCTAAGCATTAAAAGAGATGAGAAAAATCTTTGTTGAAAATAAGCCCAACGATATTAACGACAAGTATCATGCAGTTCTCTAACAATTCTCCAATCCAAAGAGCCTTGGCATTCTCTGCAGCAGTCTTAAAACACACGTATTCCCCATTCTCAACTGAGACTAATAAATATTTTTAAAAAGATTATTATTATATGGTATATTATTAACTCACCTGCCAACCTCGCAAGCTAAATGACACCAGTCTCGTCTCACTATATCCAGACCCTTGTGCTCTTGAACCATATTTAATTCGCCATTCGGCAATTTGTTGATCGTAACAGCAGCGTACTTTTTTTTTTGCAAAAGCAACAAATAGCGGAATACACCATCGATATCTAGTTCCACTTTCGTATACAATTTGTTAACTTCCGTTTTAATCTGTCGAAATTTAATTTATTTCAAAATATTGAAAAACATTTTGAATAATTGAGAAAGGAAAAAAAAATCCATCGAGCTTTACTTTCTTGCCGACGTTAAACACTTCATCATAATCGACAAGATGAGTGTTAATCATTAATGAATCGGTATCTCCGTAAATTACTTCATAATTTAACTTTTCCACCATGTGCTTTGTATTTTGTAAGATTTCTCGTCCTTTTGCTATAATATACGCAATACATTATGAATCAAATATAAAAATATCGTGTAGACAAATTTAATGAAATATTGTACCTGTTACTAAGGCGGCTAAGCCTTTAGCATAAAATCGACAATGAGTGGCTCCCAAGCATCCATACATCGAGTTTGCAGTTAATTTTAAAGCAAGTTGCCTGATATTATATTGCGTCTTTAATTCAGGTTTAATGTTTGGAGATTTCATAAGTTTCTTAACTTGAATACGACTTTCAACTAATTTACGTATTTCTGTTGGCACGATTCCTGGTTCTAAATCTTCTTTGGGAATTGTTAAATCCTGAAAAGTTTTATTGAAATTAACGAACTTTTAATTTAATCTATTCTCTAGATATACTAATAATAAATTGAATAAATAAAAGCTTGTCAAACTTGCCGCGCTATTAGCATAGGCAGCCCCAGGAACGGTCGTAAAACATAAATTATATTCTTGAATAATACTGGGATAGAGAGAATTGAAATCCATTACTAAAATGAGCGTGTCATAGAAACCTTTTTTTGGTTCTAAAACTAAGCCGCCCTCATAAGCTGCTTTCTTTCTTCGTGGGTTTCCTACAGCACATTCAAACAAATTTTTTTAAATAAAACAGAATGAAGACAATGAAAATATAACAAAATATATAGGAAAAAGTTGTGATTGACAAACAGTTTTAGTGTATTTTACCTTTGTCCTTCTCAAACACTCTTTTATCTGGCGTGATATATCCTTTATTGTAAAAAGCGTGTAATAACAGAAATTCATTTCTCTCTGCACGTCCACCCGATAGCGTCCGAGACAAAATATTTCCTACGTAATATTTGTAAATCTCAATTAAAACATCACTTTAACTGATTTGTGTAGAAATGCGTTGACCATAAAAATAATCCTACCAGCTATGCAAGTCATTTGTAAAGCAAGAGGCATAACATTCAGTTCAAACATGATTCTGATAATATATAATGCTTCAGTCATCGTCATCTGAAGCAGATCTTCCAATTTATCTTTTGAACTGTAAAACTTTTCACACTCTCCGGGATTAATCTCTTTACAATCCTCCTCCTTTTTATGCAAAATCTATAATCATACATTGAATTAATTATGTAATATTATTTGACTTAAACTTGATCATGAAACCTTAAATAATAAAGTACTTACCGCTATGCAGAGTGATTTTAGGTCGTAGCTTCGAAGTTTCAAATTCAATTCTTTAGCAGAGTTTTGAATGTCACAAATTGGACGACCGCAAAATGCTTGGGTGAAATTGACCTTATTCTAGAAAATAGAAATTTTATTAATATTTGAAAGTGCTCTACTAAATTTTTATTGGAACTGCTTTTTTGAAATCGGATATGCCGTAATACTTTTCATTCCGAAGATGCATTCGTTTAATAGTAAATAATGCAACTAAATAAAAATTTGTCGACAAAAAAATACTTTTTGTTTTAACTTTACGCCGTCTATCTCACAAAAAATCGCATAGTCGGCTACGTGGGTCTGACAGACCCAACTATTCTCATGAAAATATGTTATTATCCCCTACTATTATATTTAAATATGGAGTCATTATTATTTTTACGATCTTTTTAGGTGTGGGAAATTTTAATCAAACTCGTAAAAATGTTATCACAAGAATTCAGACAACCTGAAATCGTGCGTTTTTTCCTATCATATCTGTTACAGATGGTGTCGGGTTAAACAACTGATTTTTAGCTACGAGTCAACAGGATGATTTCTGTTACCCATTTAACATTGCAATGTAATGCTTCTAATACAAAAACATACTCAGAGGAAAATAGGCTTGCTCTAAGACGTGTCTGTATGCTCCGAACGATGTCATGGCAATTATTTTCATAGATGAATTAATGCCACGCTCGCGTTATCGTCAAACCAGAAGTGTTGTTCATTTACAAATCCAAGTATTCTAATTGCATTCGAAACTCACTTCTTCCAGCAATTCTTAATTCAATCAGATACCGGTTCGTTTGGAATTTTAAATACATACATGCATTAGTAGTTCCACATTTTATTTTGTGATTGAAAACGTATAAAGTATTTCTATACGTTTCATACAATCTTATATTCACCCAATTACATTGGAGGTTTACTATTTACCTTGAAAAGTGGAGGCACTGAACGTTTTAGTTTACCGATCCTGCTCCAATGTGGTATTTTCAAGTCGATGATTCTATGTATCAAGACATCCAGTTGAAACGCACAATCATGACCAACTAATAAATCAGGGTCAGTATCATTCAGCAGTCCTAGCAATTTTTCAATTAAATCATATTCCGTTTCGCAACATATCACTTTTGTTTGTTGAAGTTTTGAGAGGTAATCCCGAGCATGCAGTGGCCAGGGAGTGCTTCGAGGATGAGTTATCACTATAAAGTTTACAAGACATTTTGTTAAGTATTCAGATGCTTGTAAAATCTTGATTTTATTAGAGCATAATGCATACAACACATATGTTGCTGAAACGGTGGCTTGGGTGGCGTTTTATCAATTTGATATTTGCGATGAAGTAGAATTGCTACCATCACAATTTCGTTTCTGTGCGATTTTAAATTTAAAGCTGTACGAACGTTTATTGTTGCCGATACCATTGGAGGGGGTGATGTATTTTGAAGTTCCATAGGCACAGAAATATTTTCCATTTTCATGCAATTGATCTAAAAATACGTTCTTTCATTTGCGTTCCCATTTTTCATCGATTTTTTTCTAATAATTCTTAAGCTTTAAATATAGCAAACATACTTGGATTTTACACCAACTGATAGGATTTTCTGATGGTACTGGGCATTTAACATCCAACCAACAAGGACCTTTTATGTTTCTTTCAATAAGCAACAGTTCAAGAGCACTGACGGAAGATCCAAAAATATGCTCAAAAGTGTTTCCAGTATAATTTGAATCTATAGGTGGATAAGAAGCGGAATATCGCACCTCTAAATAATCGGAATATGCAGGAACACCTTCCTTATCAAAAGCATAAAACTTTGAGACTTTGCAGGAACGAAACGTTTTTATGCCCATTTTATTTGCATATTGATTAAATTCTTCATAAACGTCTTTTATGCTGACCTGCTTTGGCGCTAAGGTGGAGTCGTTTTTACATTTCATCTAAAATTATGATCAATCTTAATAATAAATTATGATAATACAGACAATGAGTATAAATGCGGTGTACTCTTATTAACTCACGTATTCTCTTGGTAAAAGGTAGAATCTTCTCTCAATATTTTTTACCATCAAAGAACAAGAAACATGGGTCTTACTGGACTCCTTGTAAACTTTTCCAAATAGATGTACAACTCCAGGTTGTTTATAAGGATCTTCAAATGCATCCCACCAATAAAATCGAAATATTTTATCTCCAGCTTTATTGGTTATAAGTGGTAAGGTATCTAACTTAACTGAAACTTCATTAGGCGGCTGTACACCAAAATCATCATCCCATGATTGTTTAAGCAAATCAGCATCATGCATTATTTTCGCATGTTCAAGCGAGTCTTTTGGCTTTTCAGAATCTGTTACATCAAAGTAATCTATTTCTTCTAATAATCCTGGGCATTCCTCAAATATTAAATTCATTTCATGTTCAATGTGTACTTCTTTATTCTGTTGTGATGTAGATTCAACAGCTTTTTCAATATTCAACTGCTTTGCTGAATCAATAATATCATTTTTGTTGGTATCATCTGGAATTATTGATTCCTTATCTGTATTGGATTCTATATTCTTTTTAATGGTAGCATTTTGCTTTATATGTGCTGTTTCTTCATGTTTGAGGTTTGCACCTTCTCTGTTAGTTTTTCGCAAGTCCACGTAACTTAAAGGAAAGTTATATATAAGTTATATAGTAAAATAAATACAAATAATGGAGTCTTCAGGTAACAAGAATAGTTTATAATGTATATGTTAGAAACTCACGAAACATTTGGTGTTGAACTTGTATAAATCTTATTTTGCATAAACTTTTTTTTTGGTTCTGTTGCAATAGACTCATTTTTCAATTCAGAAAGTAGTTCTCCCAAAATTTTGTCATCTTCGATTTTACTTAGAGGTTCCTTTTTTGATGGTGCATTCATAAACATACTTCTAATGTTTCCCTTTTTTTTTAAATCTTCCTTTTTCTTTTTTTTTGGGCCTGATTCTTTATGTTTGGTAGCTTGTTGAATACTTTCATCATCCAAATCATCATCAAAAATTTCTCTTCCATCTTCAATATAACCATGACCATCTATCCAAAAATATTAGTTTAACTTTGAAATATTATAATACGACAATGTAAGTAATACTAAAATAATATTGATAAATATTACTTACCATCGTCAATAATCCAATCATCATTTTGCCTCTTCAGGACAGTTTTACTATATTCCCTCTCATCTACTTCATCATAAATGTTCTCCAATTGGTTAATTTCATATTTGTGTTTATTGCCTTTTAGTTGTTTGAGTTTCTCTAAAGCAGACAATCTTCCATTTTTATCTACTTTTTTACGCTGACTTCGACCAGACAAACACGGTCCTAAAATTGAAACAACATGTAAATGAAATTAATTTTTTGAAATGCAGAAAAAGTCTAAAAGATCCTGATATAAAAATAAATCTGAAGGTATTAAAATTTTGTTAAACAATAATTGTAAATAACGTGTCCATAAAAAATTACCATTTTATTTATTATTTCTACTACTCGTATAGTTCTCATTTATTCCAAATATGCATAAATTTTTTTAAGTCTTGACTGGATACATTTTTTTTAAATATACAATTATAAGTATAATATATATAATAAAAAATGAAAATATTTCTCCTTGACATCAATGTTAAAGCTATGAAGTTTAACTTTTAGATATTTGTACAGTGAATCATTTATTCATTTCTGCAGACTTTGTCATATGATTAAAAAAGAATTTCATTATTAAAATAAAAAACTTTGTAAGCATTGAATAAAAATAAACTAGGCCTCATCAGTTGTAATTTAAGAAAGTAAACAGTTTTTATATTCGTTATTATGATTGTTATAGATATATTCAAATTACATTCTGTAGAAGTTTCATACCAAATTATTTTTGTTATCATAAGTATTTTACAGAACACTTGCCTGGACTTTCATCCATATTTCAATGGATTATATTCGTGATATCTTTAAAATGAAAACAGAATCATATACCCCAATTGTCCTGATGTGTAACACGTAATTAAATTATTGAATAATAATAAAAAGCAGAGGAATGTATATTACAGACCAGCGTTATAGAACAGATAAATGTTATTACTGGTTATTACAATTAATTTCTTCCTAGTGTAGCCTGTATAGGTTGTTGCAAGTTACTGCCGTCGGATAATTTTGGCGGGAAATATCGATATGCATCTCTAAAGGTAATATTTCATGCATGCGACTGCGACATTTGTCGCGCGACGAAATGACGCAAAATGAAGAATTCCGTCGCGTCTATGAAATATGGCGACGCTCTGCGAGTTGTCGCATGATAATCATAATTATATTGGTCATTTTCATTAGCTTGCTAGGATTGAAAAATTTATATGAGAAATCTAATAAAAAACAAGCCGAGCTCTACTTTCACAGTACAGGACAGAAAGTACTCTTCATGCGACAAAAGTACACCTACATCCCGTCAATTTTTAACCAATCAGCGTGGTTTTGTCGCGCGACAATTGTCGCGGTCGTATGCATGAAATATTACCTTAACGCCCGTTTTCTTCGACACGGTTCAATGCATAAACTCGGTTTAACTGTGCTATTAGCCAATCAGGCACTTGTGTTTTGAAGATGAACGGTGTTTACGCATTGAACTGCGTTGAAAAAAACGGAAATATAAAGTTGAATATCGCTCCGTTTATACGTCCGCGATACGTATTCCGTTGCATTGTAGAATGGCCTTAAGGGGTTTCGATTAATAATCGTATGACTAGAGCCATTTCCCGCTATATCGACAACCAACAACAATCGCTAACTTCACTGGTGAGAATTCGTGATATTTAACGAACGACAAGGTGTAAGTTTTTATTTATTCAGAATTGTAGATTTATTTTGGTTTTGAAAAGTTTAATAATCATATTTTGTTTATTATTGCCGTAATAGTATACGCACCTTCGTGAACTCCATTGTATTTCGCCAACATGTTTTCAACTTGTCTAATATACTCAAAACGAATATTTTATAGAATAGTTATATTTGAAGTATATACGATTTTTAATCTTTGTGATATAAATTTTATTTTCCTAACCTGATCCTAAAGGGTCAGTTGCAACGAAATTAGGAAAAATTTAAATGAGGACTAAAGGACCATATTGGGTAATCACATATTGGGATTTGGCTTAGTTAAAGTTTAATTGATGTCAGTACAATTAACCATAAGGACATAAAGTTTTGTATTTTTATGCACTATTTTAAATATTTCAATTCAGTAGTTTAAACATAGTACGGGTAAAAAATTACTTTGCTTTGCATAGAGGTTGGATTCTGTAATAGAAACCATTGTGTCAAATAGTATATTGTTTATTTCTGCATGTATAACTATTATTTATTGATTCACTTTATTTGTTTGATTACTATACTTACAAATTATCAATATTAAAGTGGTAATGTAATTTTTTTTTTCAGTGTTATAATGTCAAATGCTCACAGTCCAACACGATTCCATAGAGAGGCAGATAGTTTTTACGACCCAAATTTTACATTGGACATAAATAAACGTATGCATATTCCAAAAAGTATACGTATCAATGGTGACATTACTGATGAAGATATTCCTGGTACAAATGGTTCTAGTTGGAATCAAGTGCAATCCAGTGAAAAGTTTGATATGCACGTTCCAGATAGAATTCTCGTTGTTGGTAAGCTTCGTCATCTGCATTGCCTATTATATTATATGATGGTTTATACATATTTTCTTCAGTTGAAAATATTGTAAAAATAGAATAGACTTTCACAGAAATTCATGCTAATTTAATATTAAAGATCTGTTATAATTAAAATAATTATACAGTATATTTCACTGAAAGCATACACCTTGATTATTTCTGTTTATGTGAGAGAAAAGTTGTATGGAGTTGAGGTTTATTATTGCTGTTTTTTTTTTTACATCTTTCCCATTTCAAAATTGACATTTAACTTTGACTTTTTAAATAGGATATTGTCTTTTTAGTATAAGAAATTGTAGTTTAAATTTTCTAAAATGTTCTGAGTGCTCGCAAACCAAATCCATCCAGCCAATACAACATACTGAGGATTAAAGTTATTAAGTGGAGTTTGGTTATTGACAGTTAAGCATACAAGAGATGGAGGTTCTCGTGACACTCAAATATTTTCTCCCATCTCCATTAATAACAAGAAAAATGGAGGTGTGCACCTTTAGTGAAGTACTCTGTATATGTTTGTCTTTACTTTTTTTCATATTTATAAATATTTGCAGACTGTCACCAATTATGAATCTAATATTTTAAGATTACTAAATTAAATGTAATTAAATTTGAATTTGAAAATCTAATTCACTGTTGTGTGCTTAAATTTCATTTTAACGGTATTTCTATAATAGGGTCAAATACAATATTACTATAAAAAGTTTTTTAATAATTTTATACATCTTTTACAATGTACAATTATCTAAGCTTTTATATTGTTTTCTACAATTTTTGTATTAACACAAGTTAAAAATTGTTAATGTATTATACTAGAACCCTTTGAATGCACATACGGACTATATAGAACATATAGAGAGTTATTCAGCAATGAAGTTAGCCTATCAACCATTAGCTGTGTTGCCCTCTTTTAAAAGTGTGTATCTAAATTGTGTTGCAAAAATGAAGGGATGTTGAGTATACTCGTCGAACACAAAGTATGTGCAGCTGCTAAATTAACCCTTTCAGTGCTATGGACGCAATTATGTGTGCAGTAAGCATTTACATTTAAAGAGCTCTTCACTCAAAGGGTTAACGAATTAAGTTGTAATGGAATGACTGTTCCATTTTTTTTAAATCAGTAATTTTTTTACTTACATTTATTTGTTTATTAATTTTAAACATATACAGTTTGCATACGAAAGAAAAGAACAAAAAAATTCAAATTCTTAGAAAAATGATAAGTTAAGAATTTTATCTAATTATTAATTGGAATGATATTGAGCAAAGCAAGGTATGTATTCGAGGTAGCTCTGGTGATGATTACAAAAAAAAATAAAACATTTAGAAGGGAAAACGCAACTACATACTTTGATCACACTGTATACAGTTTTTTATAGTAACTTTTTATATATTTTTATTTTTTCATTTTATTTCGTCTTTATCTCTAAATATATTTTAATTCTTGACATTTACGAATATATTTTAGTTTTGACTAAAATTTTAATTAAAAAAGCAAATGGTAACTACTTTTTAGGCATGTATTACCTTTGGCAAAATCATTAGTAATTTTTTTACGGGATGAGCCTGTGCGATGTTACCACAAAAGAAAACGCGAACGGAACAAGCTAGCTGTTCGGATAACCGACGTTTGAATAATCGAAGTACTACTGTATGTATGTATATACACTAATCTTACATAAAGGTTTGTCACCACCTATGTGAACTTGGCACCCGACTTAGAAAAATAATAATTTTAAAAATGCTACTCGATTGTAGACCGTTTGTACCTGTTTGTACCACTTTAATTTTCTTTTGTACCTCAAAGAGTTCGAAACTATGGGCGGGGGGGGGGGGGGCAACAAAATTGTTAGCACCTTTGAGTAAATTAAATTCTCTTTT
>JARQTJ010000408.1:6441-18006 GCA_030142635.1 Trachelus troglodyta | reverse complement strand
GGAGGTCGCGATCCCTCGGCCTAGGGTAGCTCCCTGAGCTCCCTCTTCGATACGGGTGCCTTTAGCTGGGCACCGGTGTCGGGACTGACGAGACGTGATGTAGTCCATGGCGATGTTCTCGGCACCTCGGCTCCCTACTTTGTTCGGGACCGGGCGTAACGGAGTGGAGGCGCCTGCTGACGTTGGCGTTCTTCCATGTTCCCTGGCGTAACCATCGGCTGCTTTCCTCCGATGATACTAGAGAGGATGACTCCTCTCTGCTGGTTGCTTCCTCGGCGTTAAGTTGGCTCGACGTATCGCATGAAAGTTATTGTATACAAAAACAATTAGTCTAATCTCATTATATTTATTAATCGGGACCCTGGGTTCTTGGCCGGTACAATCGGATATTATCTCTCCCGAGGGACGGTACTGCGTCCCGTGATCAAGAGCACGCGAGTACCACATCGAGACTTTTGTGGCGTTAACAATTAACGTCACAGTGTATATGTTCGTCATCGCAATATAAGGCCGGAGATCATACGTAGATCTATTCACATGTAAAGAAACGCTATTTACTATAATTATTCTTTAACCCTCATACGCCCCTCAAAAATATTTACACATGAGACCCTAATGGGTGATATTTCACCCAACCGTATTTTGCAATGAACCAATCACTATACTATTAAATAAAATTTCAATTCACTTTATTGTGTCACATTTTTACTGGTTTAAAAATGTACAGGTAGGACTATAATAAGTTGCAAGCTTGTGTTCTCCACACAAATGCTTTTGGCACTTTACACAAGCTGATTACGCCTATCGATTTTTATCAACGCATAGTTGGCAACGTGCATCGCTAGATATTTTTCTCTTTTTGTGCTTTGATAAACGGGATGATTGTTCAGAAACATCGTCAGCAGTAGATTCTCGTAATTCGTTGAAAATTCGTACCGCTGCATCACCTCGTGGCATTCTAGGTCTTCTAAGTATTTCTTCATTGACCAACTCTGCACCAAGCCCTTCTACGAACAGTCGCCTTCTGAATAATTTATATTTGTTCCAATTTGGGTCAACTTCTGTCCACAATACAGATATCCACAGACAATACAGGCCAAGAGTTAGTTTTTTGTTTGACTGCATACGTTCCAACTAGTTGATCTAATGTATCAACGTCAGCTTTCGTGTTATTGTAGTATGAAATTATCTCAGGTAATTGTTTTGCACCTGCTGAAATGACTTTCTCGTGATAGAGTGTACTCAGAACAGTAACATTTTTGTATTTTTTGGGAACGTACTGCACAATTGTTGCTTTTTTAGCAAGGTAAAAGTTACTAGAATATTGTGGTCGTTGACGAAGTTCTTTTTTCTGATTTGTGGGAGGAAAGTCTTATTAACGCGAACTGTTCCAACTATGGTATTTCGCCTTTTCAATAACTCCATTGCAAGATTGTATGTCGTCAAGAAATTGTCGCAAGTGATATTATGACCTTTCAAATCTTTGACTAATTGTAAGTCTAATCGGGCCCAGACTTTTATACCGTACTTCGCAGGCTTCAATGGCACAATTCGCTTAAATGGACATTTACCTCGAAATGAAGTAAGTTGCTCATCGATCATGACATTGTCGTATGGAGTGAATAGCAAACGCATATTGAGCACCCACGCGTCAAACAGACTTCGTATTGACGCTAATTTCTCTCGAACTCGGCGTTCCTGACGGTCACTTTTGTCGTCGAATCGAATAACGCGAGACATTGCAGCTCGAAATATCGGACGCCCAATTTTGTCATCCCACAAATTATCAATTGGTTCACCGTGTGATCGTTCAACTCCTGCCAAGATTAGAATTCCAATATACGCTTGAAGCGTAACGTCATCAATGTGATTCCAGTCCTCACCAAATACTCGTCATCCTTCCAAATTGGTAATTGTAACAATTATATTGCGCATAAATAATGATAGACATAATTCGAATGCATCCTTGACAGTTTTGATATGGGAGGCTGCATATCGTGTTATACCGACCTTTCCTGGTATAATATTTTCAGCTCGAGACTTTGCACGCATGTTTGGAGCTTCTGTCATCCACGTAATTGTTTTATCTTTCGACACAAATGTTGTCTGATAGCACTGACTCGACTCCTCTTCATTGTCGATGCTTTAATCACTAGAATAATTTTTATCTGATTGTAATGCATCCGGTTCAACCTCGTGTTCCCAATCTGATACATCGTCCATAGCTTCTTCTTCGTCACTAAGCTCATTCATTGTCGTTTGAAATCTTAGTATATTGGAATGCTATAAAAGAAGAAAAATCGAAAAAAATATAATATATAAAAAATATATATATAATTCTTTACCTATTTGTACTCTGGATGGTGTTGGTAATTTACGAGTCACAACACAATCAAATACACTTTGTACGTGAAGCTCCCGTTCGCACCGAATTTCCAGTTAGTATAAGGCTGCTTTCACAATAATATAGAATTATTAAGTTTTTAATAGCATTCATGTGGAGCGCGTGTGCATGGGTGTATGTATGTGTGTACTTCGACATAGTTCCTCCTATTTTAGGTGACAGTTTTTAGAGATATAGAATGTCCAGGTGTTCCTCTCCGTAGTTTCCTGTATCTAGGTGTCGGACGCGGAAGTCCAGTGTGTGTTGCAGGTGTTCGGCTCCGTAGTTTCTTTAATCTAGATATTACATGTGGTAGTCCAGGATGTCTAGGTGTTCCGCTCCGCAGTTTTTTGTATCTAGGTGTTAGATGTAGAAGTCTAGGGTGTCCGGGTGTTCCTCTCCGTATTTCCTGTATCTAGGTGTTGGACGTGGAAGTCTAGGAAGTTCAGAAAAGTTTGCAACGAGCGACACTTTGGCACTTTGCTCAAACTATAGTATCTTCTCTTTTGTTCGCACGGCCTGAGGTGCGTAAATAATCCAGGACACTCTCCTCTCTTACGTTTACCACACGACTTTTTCAACACACTGGACACCATTAATGACGCTTATATTCATTCAAGATTACATTTTCTTTGAGAATTTGTATATATCTTTATGGTTTTATAAAAAAATTGGCATAAATTAAATTTATATGCCATTAAACATTTCCGACAACGCAATATAGTTTTCTGATAAGCGACATCACAATGCATTTACATTTTATATCTATAAAAATATAGATTTCAATGCTTATGGGTTCTATATCCTGTTGAGCAACAAAAACTTGTGATATCCCCCAAAAACCACTTACGTGTAAAAAACTACGCCAAGTACAGGAATGCTGTGAATTCCTCTAATAAAAAGTATTGATATCATATTATTGAGGCCAAGTACGTAAGTCACTACATGTTTGCCTACTATATGATCTAACACTGGTCCATCATTTTAATTGTATTTTCAAAATTTCCTATAATGTTTTCGCTACTCTTTTACATTACTACTGCTTCCCGTAGTTGATTATGATTGAATGGTCGTTTAGTAATTAATAACACTTTAGGTGATTCCTTATCGAGTACTACTTGGCGGGTTTGTGCCAGGAATTCCGTTGTAGTTACTTTGAACTTACTAATAGTATCTTAAAACTATATGTTTTTTATTAAGCTTTTACCGTCATTAATTTGACGAGTTATTGTTAATATACTCTATTTAGAAAGTTGACATTGGTTTTGAGTTTGATGACTGGCATAATGAACGCAAATTTATGTCAAGATATGCACGGACCCGCCAAGTAGTACTCGATAAGGAATTACCTACAATTTTATTAATTATTAAATGACCATTAAATCATAATCAACTACGGGAAGTAGTAGTAATGTAAAAGAGTAGCGAAAACATCATAGGAAATATTGAAAATACAATTAAAATGATGGGCCAGTTTTAGATCATATAGTAGGCAAACATGTAGTGACTTATGTACTTGGCCTCAATAATATGATTTCAATACTTTTTATTAGAGGAATTCACAGCACTCCTGTACTTGGCGTAGGTTTTTACACGTAAGTGTTTTTTGGGGGATTATATTTTTTATAAGCGCTCTGTGGCCGTTGGACTTTGTTCACTATTCTCTGTAACTGCTGCTGCACACATTAAGGAGGTCCTGTCGAAACTACCTACTTGTATTTTCACGTCTGAATCTTTTATAGGTTATAAATTAAACAATTCTGAACTCAATTGCAAAATTTGAAGGTTGGTCAACGATGAAAATATCAAGAAAAGTAATATTAAAAACGAAACTTTATATATGGACTCAAAGATCGCAGAGATTGAATTTCGAATTTTGATGAGAAACTAACATATTTAAAGTGAACTTTGAAGCAAAAAATGGTGTACTACGGATTCGTGAATTCTTCAAAATTCGTTACATACCATAAAACCGAGTGTTTCAAAGAGTAATTGCAAATCAAATTGTCGGATCTCCACCGATTCACCGGGAGAGACCCAATAAACAAATAAATAAAAGTCAAATGAGAGTATAATTTTTTAATATATTTGTTCAAATGAGCTCATTTTACAAAGACGTTTCTATACTTAATATGAATAATTTCGTAGAAATTCCGGTTTGTTTTAATCGATTTATGGAATTGATTCGATAGTTGATTAATTGACTAGCATGCATCGACAGGACCTCCTTAAGACAATAAAGCGTCACGACCGCTGAGACCGCCAAATCTTACTTTTTCAGGTCAGCCGCGACAATGTAAACAAAATATTCAGATCTCGGATGGGACAGACGATCACGCGACACACAAAATAATCCGGAGACTTCGATATAAAATTAAAAGGTTCAGTTTATTTAATAAAATCGGCGGTGCGAGGCGCGACGATTTCTTACAGTACCGAATTAATCCAAGAAACAAAAACAAAATAGTAATCGAAATGAACAATCAATAGACGATAACAACAGTACAATTCAAAGAAAAATATGGCTTGGTACTTCGCGTACCTTACGAAGTCGAAATCAACTGGTGACGCGGCTGATCCACGTTTATCACACAACACTCTAACCGACCGTCAAGGACCTGTACGTGTTCTACGTGTTGAAAACTCGAAAATCACAAGTTCCTTACGGACGGAACAACACCAAACAATTCGGAAATACGTTACAGAATTTCTAATCCGGGAGATTGACACAAAAATACAAACAGTGAACCCTGCCGATCGACAGACCTTCGTGTTTTAGTCGAAATCGAGGTGAGGGGTCGCCCCTCCACGTGTCCGGTACATGCGCGATCAAATTACGACACAAACGAAAATCAAATCAAATACCAAGATTTACACGAAGTTACGTCGCTCACAAAAGTCAAGTGCACTCGTTTACCGTGGCGTTCCTTTGCTCGCGTAATCCAAAGAAAACTCTAGGCTTCTGCCAATGACCATATCGTGCACTTGCGTACTAACTTCGAACCAAAAGCAATCAAAACGTGCGGCGACGTCGCGTGTCCAAGCAGGATTGATTTCTCGATCTTCACGCGCTTTGTCTTCGCGTGAAGGATAGCACCCCCTCCCTTAGGCTAATGGGCGGTGATTCGCCCTGCGGACGAATCCTTCAACCCAGAATCTTCGCCACGCGCCAGTTTCGAAGCTGTCATCGCGACAATTAATAATTTGCATAATACTCGTGGACAATACATAATTAACGGTTCTATGATTATCATAGATAATTATCATTATCTATATTATCAGTTCTTATCATTCTTTCTCGCGCGAGAGTGCACCAGGCGTCCCTGAATTCCCAACTCGCGGAAATAATATTAGGCGAAAACTGACGATGGGCGCTATGCCATAGGGGTCGATAGCGGTGCTCATTCGTTGGGCGCTGTGCGTGCCACTTTCAGACGTCGTGGTTGAGTCTCTGCTGCGTAGAGCGCGTTGCTGCCGCGTGACGTCATGCTATCCCGTGTTGCGCGCGCCTCCTAGGTCAGTAGAGAGTTGCTCTCCAGAGATAGCGCGAGTGTCGACCCTCGCGTGTCGCAACCCCCTCCTCATGGAACTTCAGCTGGCTCGTCCTTTTCTTTCTCTCCGCGTCTTCACGGGCACGGCGAGCGAGCGATCTATTCGAACTCCGGCAAAGTACACGGCAAAACAAAAGAAACTAATAAACTAACCTGTCATAATCGTTAATAGGCCCTTGCGGTCGGTGGATCCTGCCTGGACTTTGCTGTGGCCTTACGCCACTCTCGCGTTTCGGCGTGATTTTCCGCCGAGGACACGACGGGTGAAATCCACCACGTCACAATACATGTGTATAGTCGATTCACGATTTCGATGTGGTATTTGGACAGCTCGCATATAATGTAGTCCTAAGCAGATCACACATAATTGTTCATAAAATGCTAAAATAGGAAAATAAGATATGTTTATTTCAAAACCATGCGTATTCACTTTTATAACAAACATTTTATGTAATGACGTTGTGTGCCTTGCTAGAGATCTCATTGTTTTCGATCTATCAAATACACATTGAACTGTTGAAGCGACTATAGCTCATTTAAGAATTAATAGCATGTTAAAATAAAATATGTTGGAAAATATAAATAATATGTTAATATTATCAACAATGACTGTTTAATTCTAAAAAAACTTTGAAATTAGTATTTGAATGCCAAATCAGATAGACCGAATCCGTACTTGATTTGGGGAGACTTAGGATATTATGATAAAAAGTAATTCAGGGATTCTCAATTATGGCCGGGTAAGGAACAACATGGATTGTTGTGAAATGGTTGAAGTAGAGCACTCTTGATCTGTACCTATTTGGACCACATGTAAATGCCTGACTAGGGCAAATCGTAGCAGAACCTGAGTCAGCCTTGACGATGTTAAGGATTGCCTGATGAAATTTCTACTCGTGTAGTAGCGTGCAGACAAAAAGGATCGTGGGGTAACGTCGTCCATGCGGCGCACGTCGACTCGTCGACGTAGCTGCACCGATCGCCGTTCCTTCTCTGTATCGCTGACTGGCTTGTCCTCGTCGACGCGTTGGCTCGGCAAGCGCGCGCCAGATACAACATTTTTATGCTCGGCAGGGAAAGAAAATAATAAGCAGAAATTATTATAGAAACCAAATCATAAATCTAATATGCCCTCGAGGTGGATGAATTCTGCCTGGATAAATTTTCCAAATTTCATCGCGTACTCGCGAACACCCCGGTTTCCGCCGAGGACTGCGACTGGTGAAATCACTACGTCACAATTTATATTCTAACCAAACTTACGGGGGCAAGCCAAGCTTAAGGGTTGATCGTTATATATGTGGAGTTTTAATAACCGGACTCCATTGTACTAAGTTTCATCCTAATTAAGTGACTTTCCGCATTTTGATTCGCCATATTGGATCTACCATTTTGAATTTTGATCTCGGATTTGTATTTAGCGACCTATAAAACCATTAGGTACCAGTTGCCATTAAAATCCAAGAACTTTTTTTCTTGCCTACAGGGGAACAAACAGATAAAAAGTCCAAAGTTTCAAATATTTGTCCTGTCGTTTTGTCCCGATATTTCGTAAACTAGAAACACAAGACTTTATACCAAGTGTTTAAATACTTATGTTTGTTTTAGGTGACATTCGGACATCTACTCCAAGGATTCAGGTTTTTGATTCTTCGCTGCACGCAATTAGGCCTTTCACACAATCCGCTCTTACTTCAGACCAATCATTGCAACAATTTTCTGCAAAACATGATGGCTTGTATCTATATGTAGGTAGAATATTCAGGCCCATATGGAATGTTAGGTGTATCAAGCAAGATAATGTCAACAACAAGATTCAGGTAAAATTTGAAGTTGTTTTAAACATATTTAAAATATAAATTGACATGGACGTTTGTTATAGCAGTAGTAATTGTATTCGATTTTGTAGTATTAGCAAGTCTAAATTTACGATTTACACATATATATTGTGACGTACTGAGCAGGTTATTCTACACAGGGTCTCTCGACGACAGCTATCGCAATAAGGGAGGGGTCGCGAAAAGAAAAGGGGACACGGGGTATGTTTAACAAAATATAATTAAGAAGAAAGATGCCGGTGTACAAGAGAATATATAAAAATAAAAGAAACCAGTAATAGAACGGAAAAGATAACGGAGATATAATAACTCAAAAGACGCAATACTAGACTAAACCCGCAACCTAAACAATATACGCGGGTGCTCGCTCGGGAGCACGCGGTGTCTGAGGGCTTTAAACGGGCTTGGCGGATGGATCGATGGACGGAGGAATACGCAATGGGCAAGGGGGGAGGGAGTGGCAGGGAGGGCTTACTGGCACGAAATAGCACACAACAACACTTGGGCGCCAGGTACTTATATGGCGTAGCACCTTCGAGTGACCCCGGAAGGTCCTCGAATGTTTACTTTTTGGGAATGGCACGGCTAGCGGAAGGAGGAGGTGAGGGGTCTCAGGGACAAAGGTTCCCGAATGGGAAAATGGCTGCTTACAATTACCTCGGTTTTGGGTACGGAAAAAAGGGCGGGTGGCGGGAAAAGGAGGGTACGGAGGATTGCTAAAAAGGGACGCAAAAATACTAAATCTAGCGCGCGCAGTATGCCACGGGCCACGAGCTTTTGGGCGGAAGGCCCGTCTGCAATACGAGGGTTGTCCCAATAGTAATGCACAGCGCGCTCTAGCGGGCGTTGTAGGCAACGTAGACAGCTAATCGAAGCGTCAGTGTGTAGATTGAAGTCTCAAGAACACGTTAGTATCATATGGTAATGGGATTCGTTTAAAGGGAAAATGCCAAAAATTCGAGAAGAAAACGAGAACAGACCGTCGGGTCGGATTGTAGCAATAGAGCAACGTAACAGCATCTACTGTAACAGCTGATGGCCGCCCTGCGCGCGGATCGTCTTCGATGCTTGTTCTACCTTCTCGAAACTTCGTGTGCCACCTCTGTACTCTGCTACGATTTACAGTAAACCTTCCACACGTTTCTTTTAACGCGGCATGAATTTCGGGCTCTTTTTTACCGCGTACTTTTCGATGCGAATATACGCACGTTGCTCTATTGCTGAAATTCGATCCGACTGACTGTTCTCGCTGTCTCCTCGAATTTTTGGCATTTGCCCTTTAAACGAATCCCACTACCATATGATACCAACGTGTTCTTGAGAATTCAATCTTACACACTGACGCTTCGATAAACTATCTACGTTACCTGCAACGAGAGCGCACTGTGCATTACTTTTGGGACAACCCTCGTATAGGCAAGAATAGTGCTTGGGGCCAGTGGTGCCCTCGAGCCAGGTGGTAGGTAGGAGTTCATAGTAACATTTTTGTTACAATGTATACCGTGACGAAAAATAAAAGAGAGAGAAAGGTAGAAAGATACTCGAAGCTTATACATCGATTATACGACACTCCAGGTGTACGTAGCTACAGCCGATTCCTCGTCTACAATTGACGTGATACTCTTCCTCAAATGTTTCGAGGCTACGAAATACTAGAGAACCTAGAATTCGCGATATATATCTTATGGGCGCCAGATGATACGTAACGTTGCGTCACGATACGTAATGGAACTCCCCGGAAAATAGAAGAAGTACGACTAGCAGGAATGGAACGAAAAGGTATGGTAATGGGGCAGTGTCGACACAGATGTTTAATAATAAGAGAGTTGCTGAAGAAAAGAGATCGAGAACAACAAATTGAAAACCCATGAAATTCAGTAACAGAAAAGATAACAAATTTTCACTTTATTTTAGGACTTGAAATAAGATATAACAAATCGAAAAAGCAATGTGAAATTAGATGGAGTACAATAATCACATGAAGTGAGATCCATTTCGGGACAAGTAAATAATATTAATAAAAAACAAGATATTACCAAGATATTCCGTTGATCTTATACGGAATTACTGTTTCAACGTAACGGTACGTACGCGAGAAATTAGACAAGGAAATCACATAATGTAATAAAGTTAACAAGATCAGATAGTGATATTGATTTGCCGCGAGACAAATTATACGAAGCACATTGCAAAGATTAGATATCCCAAAGAAAAATAGTGACTACAAAAATACGCAAAATACGAGAGAACGCGAAAACGGAAAATATAGGACTTACACTAACGGAAAGGCGATACGTGAACTCACGAGACGCACGAGATCACGGATTCCTTTAACACTTTACAGTATACTTTTTTCCTTGCGTTGGATCAACAGACTCGGTCGAGTATAGGCAACCCGCCGTACAGGGCACGGCCCGCCGAGACTCTTTACTCGATGCATGCCTTGTACCTGTGTTTCGACTCAAATATTTTATGAACGGCTATATGTGAGAAAAAAATATTGATACATTCAATACAGGAATCAAGGGTTCTGAATCGATTGCCACTAAGTTCAGTACGATTAGTGTACGATATCTGGGCGTATTCGCATGGCGAGCGAGATAATTTTATTTCAGGTCCGTCGTCGTCGTCGACGTCTTCGCACGTCCATCTACTTTTTTATACGACAAATGGCGCTGACTGCTTTGCCTTCTTTACCTATTTGTATTTTGGATGGTATTCACAATTTACGAATAAACAAAATAATCAAATACATTTTGTACGTCAAGTTACCATTCACATCGAATTTCCATTTAATATAAGGCTGCTTTCACAATAGTATAGAATTATTAAGGCTTTCATATGGACCGCGTGGGTATGGGTGTACACTGAGCGTCATTAATGGTGTCCAGCTTGTTGACGCAGTGCGGTGAAGTAAGAGAGGAGAGTGGGCGGTATCTGTCGTCTTACTGGATACGTGCGTGCAACGCAACGAGCGCTATGGTGCGATTGAGAAGCCAAACAGTCCTACGGTGCGTTCTTTTCGCACAGCATGAGTGTAAGGGAGATGGCAATACTATCCGTGAGTCGTATCTGGGAGCTTGGTGGGGCATTAACGATAGCTAGTCTGGGCAACAGCATAGGAGAAGAAGATGCCCCACCAAGCTTCAGAGTGTGATTCAGGGACCTATTGCCATCTCGCTCACACTCATGCTGTGCGAAAAGGACGCACCGAGCGACGCTTTGACTTCTCATTCGTAGCGCTCGCTGCGTTGCACGCACGTATCCAGGTAAGACGACAATTACCGCCCACTCTCCTCTTTTACCTCACCGCACTGCGTGCACAAGCTGGACACCATTAATGATGCTCAGTGTACGTATGTGTGTGCTTCAACATAGTTATTCGTATTTTAGGTGACAGTTTTTAGATATATAGAATATCCAGGTATTCCGCTGTGTAGTTTCATGTATCTTGATGTCGGATGTGGAAGTCCAGGGTGTCCAGGTATCCCACTCCGTAGTTTCCCGTGTCCAAGGTGTCCAGAAAAGTGTGAAACGAGTGACGCCTTGGCGTTTTGCTCAAACCATAGTATCTTCTCTGTTGTTTGTAGGGCCTGAGGTACGTAAATAATCCAGCACACTCTCCTCTCTTACGTTTACCACACGGCTTCAAGAAGATGGGCACCATTAACGATGCTAATATGCATTCAAGGGTACATTTTCTTTAAAATGTTGTATATACAGGGTGTCCCAGAATTACTTTTACACCCGAAAGTGGGTGATGGCTGGAGGTCTCCCGAGTACCCTCCCGCAA